>JABXWE010041258.1:0-25026 GCA_014611495.1 Limonius californicus | reverse complement strand
CTTCATAATGACAATGCCAGCTCTTATACAGCTCGTCAAACAATTGATTATTTGAAGGCGAAAAACATTGAATTAATGTTTCATTGCCCGTATTCACCTGATTTATCGCCTAACGACTTCTTTGTGTTCTTGAATGACTAACAAAAAATGCGTGGACATCGATTTTCATTACCTCAAGAAGCTGCCGAAGCCTTCAAAATCCATGTTTTTGAGATACCAACTTCAGAGTGGCAAAAATGTTATGGGAATTAGTTTGAATGCATCCAATAGTGTATAAATCTTAAAGGCAAATATTTTAAAAAGCAATAAAACAGTTTGTTCAAAAAAAATTTCTTTCTTAGTTTTTGTAAAAACTTAAGCGGTTGCCCTCGTAATATCTTCAAGTATTTGGTTGTCACATTAATATCATTACAAATTATATTTTTAAAATAATAAAATAAGGCCTTTTTAATGAATTTCCATAATCGACTATAGTTTATTCGTTCATGGTAAAATAATGAGATAATTAATAGATACTTAAAATTCATTTAAAACAAATTTTATGAAAAATTATTTTTGTATTAAGAGTAAATAAACAGTAAAATCACTTTAAGATATTTCATTTGCTTTTGCAATTTCGCCTATCAAAAGCGATTCGAAACTATTTTCCACCATACAGGGCGTGATTCCAACCGTGAAGTCGCCGCCATTGGCAAATGTAACCATCTTCAATTATTCGAGTTAGTAAAAAGTATTATAATTTGGAAAAATTTCAATCCCACCCTGTTTTCACGGGGTAAAAAACGTCTGCACACCTCAAGCGACTAGCCCAAACCTCTTTTGTTCAAGCAGAAAAGCAAGCCAGTTGGAGCGGATTCCTAAAACAGAGCAGGCGCAAAACTCAGGACAAAATCTCTGGAAATGCTGAAATGTAAGAACACATACCAGCTATAACTTTTGGGATAACCAAAACCATAAGATGCGGTATTTATGAATTAAAATAATGAAATAGATCCAACGAAACATACTAATTCAAACATTTAAAACTAAACGAACGTCAATGATATGGTATGGAGTTGCATATCTGCTCAAAGAATTGGGCATGAACTGCAAATCGTCTCCAGAATAATCTGCCGCAAAATACCTCAAAGTATTGCTAAATAAGGTAACAGGAGGGACCTGTTCAGGGAAGAAATAGATATTCCTGGTTGATAATGCTACTTGCTGTAGGGCAAAATTATTTGAAAAATCGTAGATGACGATCACTATATATTAAACTTGTGAAAATGAATACTAAAAATCAACTATAAAAGGAATACCACAACATAAAACAGGATAGTTGAATATATGAAGCATACCTAGTTTCGCCTAAAAACACCCCGTATGTGTAGATCTAGGAAATGCTTCGTTACAAAGTTATTCTGCTTGGAATAAATCGTTTTTAATTTGACATATTTTGTCTAAAAGACAAAGTTTCATAGTTACCTTGCTTTTTCTAATGTTGGTGATAGTTTTCAATTTAAGTAAATAAACATTTAAATATAGTAGATGTCATTACTGAAGAACGAAATGATACACTGCTCAACAAAATTAGGGAAACACTTCTTTAGGAGTGCATAATTATTCAAATTAAAGACTGACGCAAGTATCAACTTTAGTATATTCAGCATTACTTAACAAGATACAAACATCAAATATGCTGTAATTAAACGGTTTTCTTGAGTAACACCAAACTATTGAGAAGACTACCAAAATCGAAATGTGTTTTATCACTTAAAATGTAATGGAAATTCCTGTTAACGCCCGAATACCAAGCTTTAGTAGCGCGTGTGCCCTCCATTAACTTCAGTAACAGCCTGGCAACGTCGAGGCATGCTGCGAATAAGACGTCTTAACATGTCTTGTGGTAGATTTCGCCATTCTTCCATAAGGGCCTCAGGCAATTCCTAAAGAGTCTGAGATGCAGCAGGACGCTTCCTAATGCGCCTGTCGAGTAAATCCCAAACGTGTTCGATGGCATTTAAGTCTGGACTCGTGGCTGGCCAACCAATCACTTGGATTTCTTGTTCCTGGAGGACGTTTGTTGTTAAATTAGCGGTATGAACTCTACAATTATCCTGTTGTAGGATGAAGCCATCGCCGAAATTGTTCGCAAATGGCACAACATGCTCTGGAAGAATCGTCTCAATATAAATTTGTGCGTTGAGACGTTGGGGAACGACAACCAAGTCTGTATGATCGTCTATACTAATGCCACCCCACACCAGACCGATCCAGCTCCGAATCATTCCAGTTCCCGTATACACGCGGCAGTGTATCGCTCTCTAGGACGTGTGTACACTCGTATACAACCATTGCAAAGAGTTAGACAAAACCGCGACTCGTCTGTAAAAACTACAGACCTCCAATGTCGAAGTTGCCATTGCACATGTTCGCGGGCAAAGTTTGGACGGCTAACTTTGTTATTCCTGCTCAAACGAGGAGCTCGCACAGACCTGCGAGAAGTCATATTGACTTCTTTGAGTCGTCTTCTAACCGTCTGATCGGAAAGTGTCACCAGGTGACATTTAGGAGTAAATTTTGTAGCTCACAAGCAGTAGCAGTTCGTCGGCGAAGAGAAGAATTAACAATATACCGGTCGTCCCGAGGGGTAGTTTTTCTTTCACGGCCTTGTCCAATTCTCCTGGAATATCTACCCGTTTCTTGGTACATATGCCAAGCTCTGTAGATAACAAATTGTGTCGATTGGAGCTGGTTTGCTACATATCGCATATATCGACTATCTTCAAGCAAAGCAACACACTCGCGATTAATTTCACTTAAATAACGCATTTTGGAATCAGAAGCATTGAAAAAGTCAAAACTGACGGCTTTACTGTGTCCAATGACTAATTTGATCAGTTTCAGATGTTTGCTTTGCGGTCAAAAACCACTTTGTTTTGAGACTATCTTTACATTTTGGCGTCTACAATGAAAACGAGCAAATGAATCACCATAATTCCTTTTGCACTTTGTCAATAAAGGTCTAGAGAATAACATAAGAAGAAAACATCCTGCTTCCATCATTTGCTGGAAATCTTATAGACGCTCAAAAAAGTGTTCCCCTAATTTTGTTGAGCAGTGTATTTCCGTTTTGAATGGCAAACAACGATTCTAATTTTTAAAATTATCGTGTGCATCAATGTACCTTAAAATAGCAGACCAGGAGGCTTAATATGTAATTGTATTTAAAGTACTTACCTTCCATTGTTATAACAGTAAAATTCTTGGGTACTACTTGCTTTTCTATGTCATGTGTTAATATTGTAACATTATGACCTCGTTCTACTAAAGCCAGAGCAAACACTTTATTCCATAAGTAATGGCTAGGAGACGCTATAGGTGCGACATATAAAATGTTTCCGGTAAATACATCTTTCAACAAAAATATAACAACAAATATTATATGTCTTAGAACAACCATCGTGTGCCACTTCTAACAACGAAAAAATGCTACTGACTTAACACAATTAGAACTAGTCATAGTGAATCAGTGGATTTATGGACTCAAATATTTATAGAGTGCGCAGTTGACTTTCACAGAATTCGCTACTCTCATATCTCTGAGGGTCGGCCGAGTGATTATCAATTGTGCACGCACTCGATAACACTGTTATCGGCGCAAAAAAATTAAGTTCAAATACAACTCGCTAAACTATATTGTAGTAATATAGACATTAATGTAGTGAAATGTTACCGACCGGGAATATACCCAGGTCATATAACAATATTCCAAACAACTGGAACAATTTTCAACCGATGTCTACAATGCAAAACCAACTGCAGCCGATGCCAAACTACGTATATCAGATAAGTCAAACTCAGCCAAATATTTTCCAACCGCAAATGTACCAAACCCAAACACCGATACCACAACCTCACCAACAGTACCTGACCCAAGTCCCACCTTCAAACATGATAAACCTCAATAATACCTCCACAGCTTTCTCTCAACCCGTATAATTTAGCCGTAACAACGACAGCGACGAAGATGGTCCCAACTCAAGAGGATAATGATGAAAATAACTCGAAAACACAACCTTCAGACCCCCCCCCACAATATACATTTGTGGGGTCACAGAGTTCAAAGCTATGATCAATAATCTGAGCGAAGCCATCGAGGAGGAAAGATTCTAAATCATTAGCTAATAACACAGTAAAAATCGACCTGAAATTCATTGATGCATACAGGAAGGTAATCAAACATTTACCATCAAATGAAACAAGAAAGATCCTACAGAGTTGTCCTACGTGATCTGCATCATTCAATCCCTGTTCAAGATATTAAGGACGAACTGCATAAACTAGGCCACTCCGTTAGAAACATCATTAATATTAGGCACAGAGTAAATAAAGAAATCTTACCAATGTTTTACATTGACCTCGAACCGCAACCGAACAATAAAGAAATCTATAAAGTAGAGTTTCTGCAAAATTACTAAAATAAGAGCAGAAGCACCTCGAATCAAGAATAACATAATTCAATGTACACGCTGCCAAGCATATGGCCACTCCAAGACCTCAAAGCCCTACAACTGTGTTAAATGTGGAGGACCACACGACAGCAAAACTTGTAAAAAGACTAGGGATACTCCAGCGACATGTCCCCTGTGCCAAGGTGATCATCCCAGGAATTATAAAGGATGCGTGGTCTACAGAGACCTAAAAGCTAGAAACATGCCTAAGCAATCAACTATGAGGACACCTAATAAAATAAACCCACCAACATACACTGCAACTTATCAACAACCCCCACGTGGCCCCTACCAGAACCTTCCAAACTATGCAAATATTGCGACAAGAAGAACGAACAACAACGATGAGATAGCTGATAAACTTACGACCTTTCTAAATGAATTTAAAAATATGTTTTCCCAATTGCTAAATCAGAACAGCATGATTCTATCCATGCTTACAACTGTCATTAACAAGATAACCCAGTAATGGCTACCTCAATAAAAATAGCAGCATGGAACTCAAACGGGCTAAAAAACTATGCCTACGAAGTATACTGTTATAAAAATTCCACACTACATATATACTATGCAAACCACCCCGACGGAACTGCCCACGCAGGTTCAGCCATCATAATCAAAACAGCGATAGATCACTACTTATTACCGGCTTATATAACCAACATAATCCAAAGCGCCTTAGTAAAAGTAAACTTATTCCCCTGGCCACCAACTGTCGTAGCCATCTACTCCCCTCCTAGGCACGCCATTGCAGCTGATGAATATCAAGAGTTCCTACTCTCAATTGAATCCCGTTTTCTGATAGCAGGAGACTGGAACGCCAAGCATACTGCCTGGGGCTCTAGACTGATTACACCTAAAGGATGAACACTCTTCCAAACCATAGAGCAATATAAACTAAATTATATTTTCACTGGTGAGCCAACTTACTCGCCGAAGGACCTCAATAAAACCCCGGATCTGTTAGACTTTGCAGTCACCAAAGGTATCTCTGACATATATAGCGAAACCGAAACCAACATGGACCTAGAGTCAGACCGCACCCCAATTATAATAACTTTGAGTACAAATATTATTTGGAAAACCCCAATACTAAAACTTTGTACTGCAAAGACTGACTGGAAACAGTTTCAACTTATCATCAACGATAATATCCACCTAACTCGCAGAATGCGCACACGCAATGAAATCGACGAAGCCGTAGAGTATCTCACTGATCTAAACCAAGAAGCACCCTGGCAAGCTACTCCGAACGAAAATATAAACGCACTAGTAAGCCAAAATATACCGCTACATATAAGGCAACTAGTAGTAGAAAAACGCAGAGCTCGAGCTAAATGGCAAAGATGTAGAAATCCTCGAAACAAGACCATACTAAATAACTTAACCCACCGACTTCACACCGCTATTCAGGATAACAGAAATACTACATTCAGCTATTACATATCTAACTTGTCACCAGTAGACCACTCTATTTGGCAAGCGACTAAAAAGTTCAAAAGCCCTACTACTTTAGTACCACCGTTAAGGAAACCAGATAGAACCTGGGCTCGATCTAAGGAAGAAAAAGCAAGCTTATTTGGAAAACACCTTGCTCATGTATTCACACCAACACCATCTAAAGACTCCAACTTCGACGCAGAGATTGATATATATCTCAACTCGCCTGGTCAACTATCTCTACCCCTGAAACCTGTTTCTCCTGCAGAACTCTACAGAGAAATAAAACTAATTAGTCCATATAAAGCCCCTGGATACGATCTCATAGTGGGGAGCGTACTAAAGCATCTCAAAAAAAAAGCAATAGTCCTCATTACAACAATATACAACCGTATGCTTGCCATTTCCCACTTCCCTACACAATGGAAATATGCATTAATAACCGTGATTGCCAAGCCCGGCAAACCTCCGCAAGAAACTAGCTCATACCGACCGATAAGCTTGCTACCCCTTCTTTCTGAACTATTCGAGCGATTACTTCCACACAGAATCAAAGAAATAACGCCACTAGAGGAACTAATTCCTCTGCACCAGTTCGGCTTCCGTGAAGGTCACTCTATCATTCAGCAATGCCATAGAATAGTTAACCATATTAAAGAAAATCTTGAGGGGAAAAATGTGCACTTCGGTCTTCCTAGATATCCAGCAAGCCTTCGATAAGGTCTGGCATCCCGGACTTTTATACAAAATAAAAAGAAAGCTAACCCACCAAATTTACCTCCTCCTAAAATCCTACCTAACTGACAGATGCTATCAAGTCCAATACGAGAACGCGCTATCAAATTACCATTCTATATACTCCGGTGTTCCGCAAGGAAGTGTCCTCGGCCCTTTCCTATACCTCCCTTATACTGAGGACATCTCAACTACAAATAATACCCTAATTGCCACCTTTGCAGATGACACTGCAATAATGTCATCAGATAACAACCCTGATAACGCATCTGATAAGCTGGAACAACATTTAAACCTCCTACAAACCTGGCTAGATCGATAGAGAATCAAAGTAAACAGCAGTAAATCCACCCAAATTACATTTACTACCAAACGCGCAATTTGTCCGCAAGTTACCATATACAATCAACCAATTCCTATAAAAGCTGAGGTGAAATACTTAGGTCTCCATCTGGACCAAAAATTGAACTGGAGAGCCCACATCAAAGCCAAACGACAGCAACTCAACCTCAAAACCAAAAATATGTATTGGCTAATTGGACGTAAATCGCAATTGAGTCTAGAAAACACGCTGCTACTCTATAAAGTCATCCTGACACCTGTGTGGTCCTATGGGATATATCTACGAACGAAAACTTTTGGCTGCTGGAGTTTCCTACTGGACAAAATTAATTACCCCTCGGCGTTACATGTTACACGAAACGCTTTTGTGAGCTTTGTTTAAGTAAGTAAATGTTTGCCTAAGGTAGATACAGAATGCTAATGTTTTAAGTGATCCTTAATTACACATTTACATTGATCTGTAAATTTCATATCATAAAAAATTTAGTTCTTAAACAATTCAGGAAGCTGATGTTTGTATTTAACAGGTTCTACCAATGAATCTTAATTCATTCCCAAAATTGCTGATGTTCGATCGTTCATTTTCCTTATTTATAAATGCCAATTAAAGTTTATTGATACGTAAATTGATTAAGGGTGTAATGAAACAGAACTGTTGAAATACGGGAGGATTTCAATTTACCGAAGCACATGAATCTTGCAATTTATGGATTTAATTAACAATATGAAGGAAACTTTAAATTCGCGTTGAATTGCAGGAAGGCAAAGCACAGGAGTGTTGAATTAAACTTTGAAACGTTATTTACCGGCTCGTGATTGCCATTTTAGCAATTTTCTTCAACATGTGTTTAAAATTGATATAGTGGAATTTGTATCGCATTATACCAATGCAATTTTCGGTGCCGTTCGCGTTTAAGAAACTTTTTTACACTTCAACTAAGCACATGATATAGGTCGTAATACAGTGTGTAATACACACATCAGTAGTATCTTTTTGCAAAAGTGATTAGAAGTGAAGGACACATTCTGATGTTGTTTAGCCCTAATTTTTTTCTTATACAGGGTAGGCCAGATAAGTTGTTCCTCCTTAAAAGTGCATTACGCTACCCAACATATATATAGCACGGCAATCAAAATCTCTTATTCTTTGATTTAATTAAATTGATAAAAGCTGCCTATATGAAAATATATTCAGATGACTTGAAATTTCTTAACAAAAAATGCAATTTCTTTAATTCCATAAGATGCAGTCACAAGAGATCTTAGCACAAATGTGGGGAATAGTAGAACTTCAGTCCGAAGAATTCGGAAGCAAATGTATTTGGTGCACGAACTGCATAATAATGATCCCCAGAGAAAATTTCAGTTTTGTAATTTCTTTCTGAATTACGTTCTTTTAAGATACATATTTTTGAAATTATATATTGTTTAGCGATAAGACCAAATTTTCAAACAATGATGAAGTGAATAGAGTTTTTCCTGAAAGTGCTTGGTATGGCCTATTATTGCACTATACTTCGGCAATGAAAATTTCATTAGACTGCGTTACTTGAATATCGTATACAATAATTTTACCCGGATTGTTGGCAAACTTGATGATTCTTCTGCTCACTACGGTTGGATTTGTATCAATTACTCAAATAATGTATTTGGAGGAAATTGCACCGGAAGAGGAGGCGTGCATCCATGACCACCAAGACTTTGTGTGTCTAGTACTTTTTTCTTTGGGGTACAATTAAAGAAATGGTGAACTGCATTTCAGTAGTGAATAAGCACGATTTATAAAATATAATAATCGAGTGTTACTACATCAATTACTTCTGATAAGCTTGCTCGAGTTTGAACATCGTTTTTGTGGAAGTGGTAGGAGGTAATTTCGAACATTTACTGAATTGAATAAAACTTTTTCATTGGTTTTTTCTCATTTTTCTTTTAATTCTTTTGTTTAGTTTTTACTATCGTACGGTTGCACGGATGGGTGCATTTCTTGTTAAATGCTAATATAATTAGTATTAGTGAAACTGTACTACGATACAAAATGAACTTGACAGAAAGCAACTATCATCCACATTTATCTATAAAAATTTCAATAATTTCAGTTGCTGTGATACATGTAGGTAGGGCTGCGTTAGCCATTTTTAGGGGGGAATAACTTAGCTTGTAGCGTGTAGAAGCTTTACCAATTAATATAATTTATTTTCTGGAAATGACTACGTAGGCTACTTATAAAAGAAGAGCCTACAAAAGTAATATTAATTTGCAAAGTCTTAAACGACGAATTTGTCTCACTAAATCATACGTGAAGCTTTTGAAAATGAATTGTATCATATTTTTGTATAAATTTGATATAAAATACAAGCAAATTGTGCAGGACGCCATTAAAAGAAAATTACGGGATATCATTTATTTTGCAAAAATATGGGAAAAAATTTAGCATCAGAATGTGGCCTTCAATTTTCGTTTTGATAATAAAAAAGAATTTGTATTATTATATTGCTTTTCGTTAGTTTAGTCAATTACCAAAATTGCAATTCCTAATCTTCTTCTTCTTCTTTCTCTGTGCGTAGGCTAATGGCATGTTAATTACCTACAGTGAGTAGGCTTCGTGAGTCCTTTGCACGTATGCCGGGTAGAAGATAAACCTAACCCGCCGGACAGAGAAGAGAAGTTCCACTGCATGGTTTACGATTGTCAAAGATATTCGTATGACAACCGGGACCGGCGGCTTTATTGCACTCTGAAGTACGACCGGTTGGATGCGCGACGCGGACTGTTCTGCACTACGAATAGGTACCGCTTGACCGGCGGCCGCAGTGGTCCACTATGCAATTGTTAATCCTAATTCTTAATCAGAAATTGTATATAACAACGCAGGAAGTTGTATTTTACGGTTGTCATAATGGATGTTTATATTTCAATGTTACTAATTCAAGTCAGGTTTTGCTTACGCAAAGGGAGCTTCCACCCTAATCGAGTAAGAGAAACAACAGAGACGAATTATTATTTGTTTTTCAATGTAATCTCCGCCAACACTTCCAGAACTTTAAAAAAATTATTTATCTCGACATTCAAAATACTTATTTATTGTGATTTTCACTTCAGAATTGTTCAGAAATCTTCAATTGCTTGCAACTTTATATAAGTAAATAAGTATAAATCGCTAGGGGTAAGAGGTCTGGGTTATAAGGTGAATATAGCTAATTTATCAAATGAATGCAAACACAATTTTCGACTTGTGGGATGAGGCGTCGTCATGAAGGTTCAGACTTTGGCAATTCATTTCTTGCACCGTTTGTCATTATTTTACCACGTTGTTTGCATACCAAGTTTGCGTAATATTCTCTAGCGATTGTACATTTTTGCTGTTAAGGAATCAACTACAAGAATTCTATCACAAGTTCACGCGTGGAGATTCCTCATCCTTGTATAGCATGGCTGTTGGTCGAATTTGCGGGTTTCATCAATACGTAATTTCACGTTTCATCAGCAGTTCAAAAATGTGTTCCTATTGCTATGCACGAGGACAACGTTCGTTTCACTCGCCTCTGTTTATCAAAAATGGAATGGATGCTTTTCACCGACACGGCAAATACTTTTGAACCTGAAAGGGTCACGTAGAATCCGTTAAACTGTATCAAAAAACAACGGTTCTTGCAGTTATTTCTAGCATTTTAGGCCTGCCATTACCAACCAGTTTCCTCAACAGGAGCGATATGTTTTCAGCTGTGGTCACTCCTGTTGGTCTTGTTGATTTAAGCTTATCTTTCATAGATACTTTTCCTCGGCACACCTCTGCTGCTCACAATTTGATGTGTGTGTAGCAACAACAGAATTTTTGGAGACATTCTTTAATTCCTTTTGGAACAGTGCCTTCCAGTGTTAGAAGATTTCTGTTCGTTTAAGCCGCCCAGCTATGAAAATTAAAAGCTTACCAGCTCTTTAAAAAAATCAGCTTGAAAACATTTAGCTACCCTCGTATACGATATAAGTTTTTAAACTGGCGGAAAAGCAATAAAATATTAAACATTCTTGGTAGAAGCAATATTGCTTCTTTATTAGTAGAGCTCTATAATGTATACGCGGTACTATTATACGTAAAGCATTTATGGTTTCCCGATATTATCTAATCGATTTTATAGTTTCTCCTTCTCAGTAGGTACTATTAGTATTATTACTTATTTATAGTTAGGCGTGGTTTGTCATATAAATGATATCTTCTGTAATCGCCGGAGCATCTTTTGAAATAAGAATCGAATAAATATAGCCAATATCTTTATGTATCCAAAATTCTCCGTGAACATGTTATAAATGTAATTTGGTTGTTTTCCTTTACATAAATTGAAATGCTGGCGAAATTGGATATGGATGCAACATGAAATGATCTGAAAGGCTTCCCGTTCAAGATGAATTTATAGCAGAATTGTATCACAAACTCAAACAAACTCCAAACAAGTTTACATTTAAGTTGTTACTACACAACGGATATGTTGGTACAGGAACTCAGGGCACTTAAAATGTCCCTGAAGTATATTTTGTTGTGATCTAGTGATCCAGCGCATTGATTAGTTAAATCGTCTGATTTCGTAATTGGGATGCATCGCAATTGAATCCATCCGATTGCTTTCAGCTCCGCTGCGGATGTATCCCATGTTCAAGCAGTTGTAATAAGGTTGTTAAAAGTCCTTGTAAGTTTATTTATGGATGAAAATTAATTGAACTGGAGCTTTATAGTATGGTTTTAGCTAACCTAAATAGATTCTTTTTCCTTGCCAAGAAAGTATGTTCGGGAAATACGAAAATAATTATACATAGCTTGTTTTTATATATTACCTTAACACACAATAGAATTAGAATATATACTTTTCATAAATTAGTACTTGACATTAGTGGTAGTAGTATTTCCATTTTGGGAATTCTACTTGTTTAAAGCATTGGTTTATCCATTACAATTCCTGCTTTTTAAATAATTTTTTATGTTCCAAGAAGGCTATTCCTATATGCAGTTGTATGCCACTTGCCAGACCTCCCCTATTATATATTCAGGGAAGTGGTATTTTCTTCCTCTTCACAAATTCTGTACACTAAGTTCTCTGTTTATTAAGAACAAAAGCATCTTTAGCTGGCTGTCTCTTGTAAAAAAATCTACAGCTGTACTATTTTCTCGTTTCCCAAGTTTAGGAATTTCATGCCACTCTCTTGAAGAAGCTCCTAATATGGGTTTTGAAATGCTTCATTTTACGTTGCTCATCCCAATGATCACATTATTCCACTTCTAGCGTTTGCTAATTTGTTTTTTTTTCCTGGTATTCATTGGTTCCAGTGGAATTGCTGTAGTATTAAATTCGCTTATACTCGATTACTGCTGGACATAGGCTTTCCTCAAACGGTTTCAATTCTTCATTTTCTGTGCCACTCTGATCCAGTTACTTCCCACAAAACATCGTATTTTATCAACCTATTTCGTTAGTAGTCGTCCCTAAAATCTTTTGTTGACTCTTCTACTCGACTGTATGATTCTCTACCCAACTACCTTTCTTCATTTATTGGTGTCCCGCAGCATTCTGCCATTTGAAATTGTTTTCTGAAGCCAACTACTGGTAGTACTTTATGCAGTTGGAATATTGACTTTCTGCCGATGTTGAAAGTTCTTGGTGTTTTTGAATAGGACCTGTACACCTTCCGTACTAATTCCTGCAACTTTTGCGGCACTCAGGCAAATTATCAGATGCTTTCATTGCCTGTAGTTTTTGTTTTGTGCTAAGTTATATGTATTTTTGCGTAGTCAGTAAATCAGCTTCGGTTCCAGCCTCCATGGCATGCCAAACATTCGTCGGGTAAAGATCTTGTTGATAATGTGTTACAGATGCTGTCCATAGGTTAGTTCCATATCGAGAACGACTTCCAAGTACTTCACTTCTCAGGCATCTACATGCTTTCTCCGAAAATGGTTTGTTATTCTGAGGTTAGTCAGATGCCTTTTTTGTGTTAATGCTAGTATAGTCATATTCTGTGAGTTTAACGAGCGGTATCTGTGCGGACACCAAGTTATACGCTACGTGACCACACAGAAGGGATGTTAATACTTCCCTCCGTGGACAGCTTCTGATCATGAACAGTTCTACGAATACGTATTTAAGACTAATGCTTGTGATCTGATTTCCTGCATGGTTCCTATTCAAGTACAGATAACCAGTTACACCCTATGCTTCTTTGCAACTATATTAATAGCTTTGAAGAGCGTATTGTCAAATGTTTTCTCTATATCTGAAAGAGATTTCAAATGCTGTTTCTTTAGACTATAGTTTTCCTGCTCTGCTACTAAGTTCGTGATATGTCAGCTAAAGGGCTTTTCTTAATTAATAGATATATTGGAGTTCGTGAAGTGGAGAGTCTAGTAGAGCACCACATCTAATAAATTTATCTAATGGTAAACATATAGGACCTTTCGACTTTACCAGAGTGTAGCTTACTCGCGCTATCTTTGGTATGAATACCACCCTACTCTACGCCGAGGACTCTAATGTGTTATACAGCCAGATTGACCCCTAGCATCATACACAGATAGGACAACTCTTCAAAAACCTTTTTAAAAATGAGGGAAAGAATCTCTCCCAGCCTGGAGCTTCAACTGATTGAAATGAGTTTGCAACCCATTTAAGTTTTATTGTATTAATGACTGATTTCCCAAGTTGCCAGTTCACCCTAAGGCCTTACCGAAAGGGATTCCTTGAAGGTGCATACTAATTTTTCCCTCATTGCTAAGTAGGCTGGAGAGTGAACTTAAAGTACTACTTCTACAGTTTCCTTTCCCGTTTCATCCCGCTCAGATGTTGTCTACGCAAATGTCTCCTTATTCTCCGGAAATGCTTTATTAGAATATCTTATACGCCTCTAAAAATAAATCCTAGCTTCAAAATGTATCTCTAATATTATTTACTGCCGTTAGTTCCATCCAATCTTGAAAAGATTCTCTTCCAGACCTTTTTTTTCTCTTTCTGCCTGCAAATTCTGTCTGCGTTCTGTATCAATATTGAATTAATATTTGTGAGCGAGTTCGTAGCGTCAGATTTACATTAACTTCCGCATTAGCTAAAGTATATGTGCCACTGCAATGAAAAGCATTCTCCCGTTTCATTATTATTCGAAAGGCAAGTTTATTCAAATTGAAGTTAACTATATTAACAATCACGGTCCCATTTTCACACACATGACCTAAAATATACCAAATATATAATATTAATGTTATTAAGTAATTGTTTCTTGCCCTACTTTTGACATTTATATTAATTATTAAGTCATTAATTAAAACGTCAAAACAATGGTACAGGTTTTACTAGCTTTCTTCTACTTTACGCATATTTTGATATGATATACGTAATTAGCAAAAGCAATATAAGTAATCATGTTTCGAAAATATTAATTTTAAGCTCATTTTGCTGATAACAGAAATTTTGTTTTCTTCCAAAATTGGATTACACCCCATCATGTGGACAAAATTTCAATACTCTATATATTATTTATTTAAAATTTAATCAGCAAGTAGTAAATTAAGTTAAAATACAAAGCCTTAAAAGGTTTAATTGCTTGGGATCACGGGGAACCAAGTAATTTTCAAACTGATCTGTAATTTACGACCTAGTAATTAATGCGGGAATCATTACAGCAAAGTCTACTGCATCTTTTAATTAATCCAGTATATTCAGACACTGAAAAATGAGTCTGATATTGATTAAAGCTGCTTACGACGCTTTCAAGCTCCATAACCGTTATTTAGAAATTACCATATTCTTGCCTTCTGAAATTTTGCTGTTTTACTGGCCGTAGAATGTGAAAACATCAAGACTCTTTAAAACAAGCGGTGCACGATAATTTCGTATGTACCAAATGGGTTTTAAACATAAATCAGGATGCAACAAATATATTCTCAAAAGAAATAAGTTAGTACCTTACATTCTGCCATTCAACAATAAAATATTGCATAAACAGTATTATTATGGGAAATATCTATTTAGGAGCAATGGGTTCACATTCTTTCTATTAAAAGTGCATTTAATGGCCAGTCAAAATGTATTAGGAATATAATGTTTATTCTACTAGTACACTATACAGAAAATGACCGAAAAAAACTAAATTACTAACAATATCTACAAAAATTGCTTACGCTGTAAATTAGAAATCGAAAGAATAATAATCGAATAGGTTATGAAATTCAACGATCTCCCTGTAATTATTTCAAGTGACAGAAACTTGCATTATGAAGCGAAACAACAAGTAATGAAAGGAGCGTAACTATCAGGAAATCTCAGAGATGTAATGTGGAGGGACAAATATGTGACCACCGAGGATAGGGCCAGAGTGTATAAGGCGATTGTAGACCCGTGCTGATATATGGAGAAGAGACGAGTGCAGATACTAATAAGACAGGACAGCTTGTAAGAACAACAGAAATGAACAATAATTGTTAAACAAGAATTAATAGAAATAGGAATGACGACACAAGAGAAGAATATAAAGCGGTCTAGGACATTCGGGCACCGTCGTTAGGGCGCTAGACACAAGGGCGCGAAGACACTAGGGCGCGAGACTCGGTGGTATAACTTTGTTACTCACCTGTATTTATAATATTTAGAATAACCATAACCATTTGATTTACGTGTCAATACATTCTTTTAATTAGCCTTTTATACAATGTACAACCTTACAGGACAATAGCTGATAAAGTAATAATATTTTTATTTACATTTATAATATACATATATTTAAAACAAATTACCATGTCATCAAAAAACCAAATTTTTATTTTTTTACGAAACAAATTTTCTGATAGGGATCTAGTTTTTAAGATGTGAGGAAGTCTGTTAAATAATGCTGCACCAATATAGTGGATATGCCTTTGGGTGATTGTTTTTATCATTCTTGGTACTATAACATTCAAATTAGTTTTGCTTCTAATAGAATGTCGGTGTTCAATATAAAAAACTACAATATTGTTTACATATGCTACGTAAATTGTTTTCAGACTAAACAACTCTGCAGGAGAAGAACATTTTGATTGTAGGCAACTTGAAATAGGTAATTATTACCAGTTATTATGAACTCATCAAAGATAGTACATATGATTTTTGCATTACTTATTACGTAAAATCTGTAAATAATAAGAAAATCAAGTGATAACCTAATCATAAAATTATTTTTAAAACAAGAAGTGCAGAAAAGAAGAGTTTGCCATTTCTTTTGCTAATTGCTAATGCTTCTAGCCGCATTTTTTAGTTATACAGTTTTGAATATTGACTAATACCATAGACTAATAATTAGTCTACGCTAATAAGTATTTAGCTGTTTAATAATTATAATTAGGGGGTTAGTGATTCTGACCATTACATTTGTTAAAACTGTTTTCAGATCGGATAGCACTGCGGGGGAGGAAAATTTTAATAAATCTGAAATATAACGTTGAATAACCTATTAACCATTGTTAAGATAACCTGGAAAGGTTTAAAAAATTAAACATAATTTTTTGCATTGCATACAAATCTGTACGCAAATATTTCATTTTTAAAACCACAGGAACCCCAAATGATACCTATCAATAAAATTATTTTAAAAACAAGAAGGAAAGAAAAGAAAGGTCGGTTCTATTGGGCGATTTTACTAATCCTTCTATTTGAATTTTGTAACGTCATACACTTTTGAAGATACTGGATGATGTATGTCTAGTTGCATATTCAAAAAAATCCAAGGGCCGGTTGAGAAATTTTTCGTCACTTCTTACAAACCTTAATGACTAACTTTTAGTCTGACAAACTTAACATAGTTGTCGCGCCCTACCAGTGCGCGCCCTAACGGTCCGCGCCCTAATGTCCACGCGCCCGAACGGTCCGCGTCCTACCGGTCCGCGCCCGAATATCCGGCTCCGAATATAAAGACATCGTAAAATTTATAAGAAACAGATAGAAGGAAAGATCAAGACATAGAAACAGCAGGCACGGTCGTCTAAAAAACTGCAAGAGACCTGAAACTGCTAGGTAAAAGACAAACCCGAAGGCTAGCGCACAGATGGGCGGAAAGTTGGAGAACTATATCAAAAGAATAACTGTAACATGTGAAGCAAGACAGGGTGATGCCTAAAATAAAAGAAGATCTCATTAGTTATGAATTACAGCAATGATTCTACAGTACTATAAGTGATTATTTTGAACAAATGAAAACCTCCATTATTTTATATTCTAACAAAATTTCGTGAGTGTTAAAAGTTTATTTGATGGTTGCCATACGAACAGCTTTAATTATTATTTTTATTTTAATATTTTTTTAATTATTTAATTAATTTGATAAATTCATTTGGTTTACTGAATAATCGCTCGAAGACCATGTCTCTTGCACTGGAATATGAATAGCTTTTTGCTGTTGGCATACAGAAGACCACTAGCTTGCGAATAGCGCTCATGCTGGGCAGCCTTGTTCATAGCCAACCGCCAAGGACATTCGTGATACCTCCCTACACATAGTCGACACAATTTGGACTATTTATGTTATTATTAGTGGATTTCCTAAATCTGCCTAAATTGAGGTCTATGAAGGTCTATAGGGGTCCGCACCCCTATAGACCTTCATACAGACATTGTTAATGGAAATTTGTTAAATAAGAACTAATTTGATTGGATCATCGCATATCTTTCCGTTATAGTAGTTTAAAAAATTTTCAAATTATATTTTATCTAGGTAATGCGTTTCACTCCTTGCAATTCTTTGTTCCATTTTATTGTTTTTTGTTCATTATTTCTGAAGTATAAAAATAGTCGCAATTCTTTAAAATATAAATATTTTCGGAGCAAACATTTCTAGAAGTTATTAGAAGATATTATTAAACTGCAGAATTATTGGACTTACATGGTGTAAGGAATAACGCTGCCAGAGCTCCTCAAGAAAAAATGGCTTAAGCCAACTAAATATTACGTACCAAAGATACACATAACCTCAGGTTATTTTAGAAAGAAGTTAAAGTTAACGAGATTTTAAACCATTTTTATGAAAATGCCGCAACATTCACAGCTACAATGGGTAAGTTACTCTAAGAGAGTAACTAAGTAAGTTAATCAGTTACTCGGCAAAAAAGTAACTAAGTAAGTTACTAAGTTACAGAATTATAAAAGTAACTTGAATAAGTTTCTAAGTTACCATAAAGTAACTCGTTATTTTTTAAGTTACCTTTTTTTACGAGACGCTACTAATGTACATGCAATAACTACCAACTTAATATCAACAGAAACACACATTCATAAGCAATTGTTTATTAGCAAATATTCTACACGTGGGGGAAGAAACAGGCTTAGAGCTTAGAAGAGCTGGTTCAATGATGTTTTTGGGATTTTCCAAGGATTCTATTTTATTTTACGTTATTATTGAAATAAAGAGACGGTGAATGTATTTTCGTCTAAATTAGACACCCCCAACTTGCGCACAGGCGTTACGAATGTACTTCCCAGTAATCCGCATACCTGCTCAGAGAGCTTCTAGTTGTTAAAGGATTAAAGATTACTGGAAAAAGCTGTCACCACCCAAATAGGATCCGTCAAATATTATTTATTACCGACTAAGTACAAGAAGGTATTCCTGTGTTCGGTATTAGCATTTGCATACTAAAGCATTCGAAATTTCAACTAATTCTTCAGCTTCAGGTATAATTTCTTAAATACTACGCGTTAAAAACCGAACATTTTAAAATATTTTACATTTGTAGCTGTAATTTCTCTAATTGAAATTTGACGATTTTCTCTAATAAGGCCATATTCTTTTCTGTTAATGAAGTACACCATGCACCTGTTCGCGGCTCATGCATAGTCCCCTCTTTTCCATTCTTAAATTTTCGGCACCATTCGTTCACAGTTGGGTACGCAATACATGCATTTGCATACACGTATGAATCTCCAGTGGCTGCACACCCTCAGCGCATAAAAATTGTAGGACCGCACGCTGATCAAACTTGAACGGACATTCAACAACAAACGCCATTTCAAAATCGAAGTTTTAAAAGTCAGAATCAAATTCAAACCCCAGAAATTTATTAATGTGTTGCTTGATGATGATGATGATTTGAAAGAGCGAGATCTAGGACGCGGTTTTCCAAGCATCTCTATGCACTTAGGCCACATTTGGCCCATTGTACACTCTAACTAAGAATTTTGCCTATCTGGGGTAATTCCAACTCCAGTAGTGATTTTTAACGTGTCCCACATCGCAGTGGCATGGGAACTACGGCTTTACTTCTTATCCGACAGAAGGCGCATTTCGGGATTTTTCCCCGCTAGAAAAATCTCGCCGACCTCAGCCAGGTTCGAACCCGCGTCCCTCGGATCTAAAGGCAAACGCGCTAACCACTAGACCACATGTGTTGCTTAGAAACACTACTAACATTAATAACTGTCATTTGAATTATTGCATTTGTTTTCAAGGCTAAGTTGATGAAAGATGGGTTTCAGTTGAACAAGCTTCGCATAAGCCGACAAATTCTATTTATGTACAGTCAACGCAAATGCGAATGGAAATACTATCCCAACATCGATGACGTATTTCCGGTGCAAGACACCTTAAGATGGTTTCAAATATTCAACTGCCCTATTTTTTTAGTGTACTTAAAGGTTAAATTCGCTGTCACAAAAAAGTAATACCGGAGAATTTTCTACAAATATACAAATTCCATATTAGTAAACGAGCGTATTAAGAAAATCTTCTGAGCTGTTGTAGGTACAAATAATACAGAGTGTTAATGAATTGCAGGGACAAACTTCTAGGGCTTAAAGTAACCATGAGAACAAACATTTTCTGTTAATAAATGTATGGTCAAAAGTGTTTCCATTCAGGGATAGAGCTTCTCAAAGATTTTTTAAGAAATACCTAAATGTAGACGACTCAATTTACTACCTACTATTTGTTTCCATAACAACGTGGGAAAGAGGGCTTTATTTATCCTGTATTAGAAGCTCTATCCCTGAAAAGAAACACTTGTGACCATACATTTATTAACAAAAAATGTTTGTTTTCATGTATACTTTAAGCCCTAGAAGTTTGTCCCTGCAATTCATTAACACCCTGTATATCCGTGCGATCAACATAAAAAAATGTAAAGCAGTAGGTAATTTTAGGATTTAGTATTACTGGTCTCTCTTTATAGCGTAACGACGCCTTTGGGAGAGTAGCAGGTGCAGCTGCTAATTTTTGCTAGGGCCGGCTGACATTACGAGGAAGTTAGTGCGGTTAGCAAGGTGTTACCTCTAGGTAACCATTAGGCTGGGACCTCGGTGGAGCAGTGCGAATACGCGCTGTCAGTCGAGGTCACGGTGAAATGCAGTCCGATCAGCTGCGTGGTCGAACCCCGGCTGAGGCGACCGAATTTCACTTAGTTATGTTTAGGGTGCATGTTGCATGAATGGATAGTATGTACGACACGACCGCACCCCCCTGAAGTAATGCGAGAGAGGTTCTGGGGAGGGGATAGTATATTTGAATGAAAAAAAAGGTGCCCATTAGGCTGAATTGACCAAGAGTCCGAAATTTCCTTTGAAAAAAACAGCTAGATATTATGGAGGTTCGCGAGAGTAAAACTTGGGATATCTCGCATTGCAACCCGAGGCTAAATCCTACAAGATATCGCTTCTATGATTTAATAATTTTGCAGAAACTGAAGTGTAATAAAGACATCACCGTTACAAAACTAAAACACATAGACAGCCAGCTGAATAACATCAGATGCTTCGTTCATGGGAAAGATTTGGTAACACAATAAAACTACTTTGCATTCAAACCACATAAAAAGCTGATTCAAAGTATCACAGCATGCAGCATGCATATATTCGTGAGCAATTGAAAAAATTATTGTATTTAGCCTCTAGTGAGACAATGAATGCTTATTGAAACCGTAAATAGAGGAGTTAAAATATATTTTGTCCTCTGTGGTGTGTATATCAGATAAGTTATACAACCAAAAGTAGTATTTTTGTGTTAATAAATAATATGTCGCAAATAATCTGTACGACTATAATTTTTAACCAAGCGGTTATTATTCTTTGGGCGTCCTACACTTCCAATACCGAAGTAAGAAGCTTCCCTTATTCCCAGGAAATATTTATGTACCTTATAGATACCGATACCAGACACGCAGGTGGAATTAGGTCACTGTTAGAAGGTGAAGGTTACATATTTCGCAAGCTTTAAATAACTTTCACGAAAGTCTGAGGTAAATTGCTAATTACCTAGTTGTATTTTAGCGGAGCAGTTTCATCACTAAATTGTATCAAAATAATTTAATTTTCAGCGATTTTGCGAAATTTAATGTAGTTTCCATTAATAACTCAAAGCAACTCAAACACTTTGAATATTTAATTTTAATTGCAATAACGGAACTGAACATAAATGAGATTGCTAAAGCCTCAAGGCTTTGTTATGAAGCTTATATTTAAAATACGGAAAATATTATATTACAACCAGCACACCGATATGGTTTCCGTACCTATAGGTACGCTTAATTTACGTGCAATGCAATGTTGAGTTTAAAATACCTGAGCTTATTTTCTAAAGGTCTAATTTGCAAGCAATTCTTGTAAAAATAAGGTCTCCACCTTTAAATGTAAATCAAGCGGTTTAGAAGCCTCATTTACCTACGAAAACAGTTCGTTGAATAACAGAAGATATTATTGCATGAATAATTTCCAGAGGAAAATAATAAAAAGGAAAATACCGTCAGCAATCCCAGCATTCAATTGCAACGTTCTCGTCTAATATAAATGAAATACGAAAGGGGTTACTGACACTCCAAGTTTGACCGTTATGAATATGAATGTTACACAAACCTGGAAGTTCAGGAAAACTTGTTACGCTTGGAGCAAGAGATTTCGATGTTAAGGGGTTTGGATATTCATAAGGTTATCCTCCGAGGATTTGCTGACCCTTATCCTATTATGCACAACTGGACAATCACTTCAACTGAAACTTCCCTGATTTGAACCTATTAATTTAGTGCTATAACTATAATAACTAGATGTTGCATAATTTCAGCTAACTTAACATACTTCCGGTCTATTCAGCAGAAGAGATTCACCAGAAGTGTGTGGATATCTCATAAAATATGTAACTATTTTAAAGCACTTGCTTTACTTACGTCACAAAAAGCTTTGGGCTGCATTATATAGCAGTGTTTCCTGACCTTTTCCAAGCGTAACTCCTTCAAGTTCAAGCTTTTAGCACTTCTAAGCCTACCCCTTTTGAAGCTTCTTAAGGCAATTTGTGGAGTAAATTGAACTATGGTGATCTCTGGGTATAAATTTAAGGGAATTTGGCCGCCGAAACGTATAACTTTAGTTTTATATTTCCGGCGTTAAACATGCACAGAAAGAAATATCAAACTCGCGGAAACACATCTAATAAAAAAAGTCCTAAGAAAAACCCCATTCAATATAAGTGATCATTAAAATTTTACCCGAAAAAGTCTTAAGGCTTTCCAGAAACCAACGTAGAAGCACATTTTATAAACGCAACACCCTTGGAAACAACTCGATATATAGGATAACTCATAGAGTATTTGCGTTGAATTTTTCCTTTTCCTCCGGTATACGTGATTGTTATTGCAGTATTTCAAAATATTGTTTTTTCTGTTTACATCGTTTGTATTTTCTAGAAAGGCTCCATATTTGAACCCTGTTTTCGAAACAAGAAATTTTGTTTTGTAAGTTAATCAGCATTCTTAGTTATTATTAGAAAATTACTGTTATTACTATTTTTACTGTTTAATTTTTGAAGTACACCAAGTGTTTATAAAAGTTCCCAAACAACGTTGAAAAAAAATTTTAAAATAGCTAGTTTTTTTCGACAATGTTCTTCTTATTTTACATAGCTTTTGCTAAACTCTCCTCTGCTAAATACTGCATTACATTAGAATAATATTCAATTTGGAAGGGAAGTTTAGATACCTTTCGCTACGATATTATTAATTCAACGAAATCAGGAGTAAGGCTTATTATTCCATTGACCGATTTTATTACGCGATTAATCAATTATCCGATCATTTGATTATCTTAGTCATCAAACTTATAATTATTTTATTGGTATACGTAATACAGTCAATATTTGATACTTTACAATAAGTTTCTATAATTTCATTGTATCAGCTGGCAGTAAAAGCATGTACAAGCGAGTAAGATTTATTAAATATGTCTACATTATGTAATTCATAATTAAAATTAATTACAGACTCCCTAAGCAAAAAGAAACTGCAGCATAATAATGATCAAAAAAGAGTTGCATAAATGCTTTCTTACTAAACCTAGCAAAGGAATATCACAATAAGTGATATATTCATACATAATATCCATAATTTAAGGCATATTATCAATTTTAGGCTATGAAGTAATCAATACGAAAACTCCCAGAGCACAAAAAGCACGGAAAATTTATAATAAATTATTTTGTACTGTGGTATTTATTAAGAAAATTGACCTACAGATACCAGAAACTGCAGTCGATGATTTGGTCAATCAATTATTTGATCAATAGCTTAGGCGATTCATTGGTAATCCGAAAAAATGATTATATTTATCGAATAATTGAATTAATCGCTAATTTTTTTTATTCGATTTTCGATTACAGATTTCAATAATCAGATAACTTTAATCAAATGGGGGGAGGACATCAGGTCCGAAATATCAACCACTATTCTACACGGAGTGTAACACTTTCTTTGCTTGCCTGAACAAGAAGTTTGTAATAAGTAGATGTAATAATATTTATTCAGCTTATACCATTAGTTGGTTATTATTTCACGGACCTGAAACCTACTACAGAATTTTTGTTAATTAGATATAAATCACATTAGATTTACATGGAAAATTAGAAATACACTGAGTACTAAATAGTCGACAATTCAAACCACACCCAAGTAGCACGCTATTCTAATCTGTAATTATCATTTTTAAAATGGATCTGCAGAATTTTTGTTTATTTTTGAACAGTTCTAACAAGTAAATTATTAAAAAATGAACAAAGGTGTTAAAACAAAGAAATTTTCTTTGTATGATGTTAATAAATATCTAATATATTGTAGTGGACCGCATTTGCGATTATGTTTATATTCTCACAGACAGTTGCACTTTTGGACATTATGTTCACAATTTAAATTTTTAATCTATACTCGCATATATATTTCATGTTAAATGTAACTGCTAAGGAATTTTAGTTGGCGTTTGGAAATCACGCCTCATTGATATTGGGAACGGCCGTTCTTTCACACATGTTTATTTTTTGTAAAGGGTCTGTCCTTTACTAGTAGACCTAATTTATGAGGGCTACAAACAGAAATAAATATCAACTTTCGTATATAATGCATGGAATTGTAAGACAACTGCCTACTCGGTAGTTGAATTTTATATTTCCTTATTTAAAATATTCCTTTTCAGCGTTTACTTTCAGCTATTTATTTCAGGTCTTTAGGTTAACAATATGACTTTGAATTAGTTGATCTCAAGTACGTAAGATATGCAATGACAGCTGTCTTTAGCGCGGTTTATAGCTGTGCAAAAGGTTTGGTTTAGTTTAGTCCACAACCTTTCTAACGTAGTACTTTTTTTGTTGAAATAAACCCTCATGGGTGACATTCCACATCTAGACGTATTACCTAAACACTAAATTATGGGAGTTATTTATTTAGTTTGGTCCTTTAGATTTTTAACAGATAATTAACTTATTTTTACGAAAATTATTAGTTCTCAAATTAATGGGGCCATAAAATACGTGTTGATCGCGCACCTCCTTTTGGTCTATAAAAGCAGAAGTAAGTTGTTATGAGATTATTCTTGATTTAAACGTCACGAAGCACAGTTCCTTTACTGGTTTCCTTAACCCTTCACCTGCCAGCGCTTTGTGGTATCTCAGCAGATTACGGCTTCCCTTGACGATTGCGCTTTGAGGTATATCAGCTGCAGCGTCAAGTTCCATTAACCATTCACCTGCCAAGCGCTTTGAGGTATCT
>JABXWE010041255.1:0-11310 GCA_014611495.1 Limonius californicus | reverse complement strand
CAAAGATTTTCTCCTATAAGCGATTTTTGCGAACTCCCCCTACTGCTTTGAGCTAAGCTGTAGGCCCTTTTCCATCAAACTAGTTACGACTCGTCGAAAAAGCTCGATTGGCCCGTAACAGTATGTATACATATATATATATATATATATATAAATAATGCTGTGTTATATAAACTTTGATGTACAAGTAAATGTCATGTTCAATTAGTGTTTGTCATCTCCGTTGATTTTGTTTGAATTGATCTGGTGTCTAGCCGTGGAATTTTGTGTTTCGTTTTGCTTGCTCGCGGTCTTAATAATTGTATGAAGGTATTAGAGATATTTATGGAACTTGACTGTAAGTTATTCACCTGTAAAACAATAAGATATGAGATTTGAATATTATGTTCGACAACTGTCAACTAACATGTAATTTTGGAGGAAAATGGGCATTTCAATTGTATTTTTTGTGAGTAAGATTTGGATATAGGTCTGAAGAATATTTTAATATGCTGTTGATAATCATTAATGGTAATATTATTAAATTAAGGTAATTTATGTTTAAATGAATATGAATTTTCTTAAAAAAAATATATGATAGGCCGTGTAAGGTATCAAAACATTCCTTATCAAATAAGGAAAACGGCTATAACTTCAGTTTTGATGTAAATGATATTTGAGATACTTAAATATGTCACATTTAGTTAATTTGTGTTAACTTCATTCTGAATTTTTTGACCGGCGGATGTAAAATAACCTACGTTTATAGTGTTATTGGGTTCTAGCTGTAAAACCAAAATTTTTTCGCTGAATGTAATTTATGTGGATTACCAGGCTCCTGCAATAATCTTGCCAAAATAAAATGTAAATGTGGCGTTAATAAACTTTTCTTGGAAAGAAGTTGTTTTGTTTACACTGAACGTTAACTGTCACTTGGCAAGGACTTTCACACCAAGGGGCATGCGTTTGCGTCTCAATTTGATACCGCGACAATTAAACTTCCGTGTTAAAAGGAGTATTTGGTAAAAGATTCACTTCTACTTTTTCATTCCCAAAAATATCTCACATTCCATAGGTTTGGTATACATACAACAAACATATGAATACTTTAATTACTTGTATATTCGTTTATAGGAAACAGAGAAGAATGTCTACAAAAAAATAATTGCCAAAAGAATATATTTATAGAACTAAATGAATTTTCAGACGACAGAACATCCTAATTCGTATAGTATTTATCAGCTGAGCCTGTTGTCTACGTTCTATTTGCTATATTTAAAGCATTGTAAATACTTTGTTCTTGTGAATAAGATATATAGTTAGCATACGAATGTTGCGTTGTCAAAATAAATCAGAACAGAACATCATAATTCATAATACAGTATCTATCAGCTGAGCCTGTGGTCTACCTTCTACGTTTTATTTACTATATTTAAAACATTGTAAATACTTTGTCCTTGTCAATAAGATATATAGTTAGCATACGAATGTTGCGTTGTCAAAATAAATCAGAACAGAACATCATAATTCATAATACAGTATCTATCAGCTGAGCCTGTGGTCTACCTTCTACGTTTTATTTACTATATTTAAAACATTGTAAATACTTTGTCCTTGTCAATAAGATATATAGTTAGCATACGAATGTTGCGTTGTCAAAATAAATCAGAACAGAACATCATAATTCATAATACAGTATCTATCAGCTGAGCCTGTGGTCTACCTTCTACGTTTTATTTACTATATTTAAAACATTGTAAATACTTTGTCCTTGTCAATAAGATATATAGTTAGCATACGAATGTTGCGTTGTCAAAATAAATCAGAACAGAACATCATAATTCATAATACAGTATCTATCAGCTGAGCCTGTGGTCTACCTTCTACGTTTTATTTACTATATTTAAAACATTGTAAATACTTTGTCCTTGTCAATAAGATATATAGTTAGCATACGAATGTTGCGTTGTCAAAATAAATCAGAACAGAACATCATAATTCATAATACAGTATCTATCAGCTGAGCCTGTGGTCTACCTTCTACGTTTTATTTACTATATTTAAAACATTGTAAATACTTTGTCCTTGTCAATAAGATATATAGTTAGCATACGAATGTTGCGTTGTCAAAATAAATCAGAACAGAACATCATAATTCATAATACAGTATCTATCAGCTGAGCCTGTGGTCTACCTTCTACGTTTTATTTACTATATTTAAAACATTGTAAATACTTTGTCCTTGTCAATAAGATATATAGTTAGCATACGAATGTTGCGTTGTCAAAATAAATCAGAACAGAACATCATAATTCATAATACAGTATCTATCAGCTGAGCCTGTGGTCTACCTTCTACGTTTTATTTACTATATTTAAAACATTGTAAATACTTTGTCCTTGCCAATGAGATATATAGATATATATAGATCGCTTTACCTATTTTTCATTTAACAGATATATACGGCCTGTATATTTATATGTTTCTGCAATATGTATATCAGGGAACTACCAAATCACCAAGAAAATCAGCGAAAAGATGGAAAGATAGATAGACTTTCGCTTGCAGGAACCAGAATTGAAACAATCAGGTCCTGAAACCTAAGATAAAAAAGGGATAAGAATAAGAAGAATTAGCTGATTATTTACTTATGGTTTAGTATTTCTGAAAATGGAATGTTTAATAGAGTTCGAATTCAATGCTTTAATAATCTGAAATTTCAATTAACATTTGTTCCCCTGTAAACGATGTATATTTCATTAAAGCACAGATTTTAAAACAAAATCATATAAATGCGTCTGAAACACCCACTCCTTCTTGAAAAATGCGGCTAATTTCAGCTCTATTTAAAATATTCGGCAGCGGTGGAGAAATTCCCGGATACCTCCAACTTTCAAATTAAATCAAAACTTTGTAAGCATCGCTACCTTCCTTGCAAATATTAGCATTTATAATAATTGCTTAAAATCGATGTGTTGGAAACTGATACCTATCCTGTAAACTTCAAACTTTGTACATATTTTTAACGAGAAGTTGTAAATTATATTTGGAAATTTTAACTTCCTGAATATCATTTTCTTGCGTTTACAAAGTTTGAATTATTATGGTATTATTTAAATATATATAGATCTAATAATCTATATGTGAAACACAAAAACCTTATACTTTTAGTAAATAAAAAATATTGTTAATTAGTCGACATATGTAACATTTTATTCTTGACTTTTGTTTCTTTTTTTGAATTAGCCTGTAACAACTGTAAAAATATCGTAAAGCAACAAGAAATTCAAAAAAAGATGTCAGTCTTTCGTAACTTGGCTTTAGTTGAATGACAGAAGAAGGCAATTGAAAACCAATGTCTGCAATATGACAGACCAGCAGCAACAGGTATGATAACCATTTTATAAATAAAATAAGGCCGTTGAAAGCACAGCAATCACTGCTCGCCAGAGGGCGTCTAGCCTTCTATAGCCACTATAGACGCAGCTGTAATCAACTTTATTGTTATCTGGAGATCACATCATGAACGTCTGGGAAACCTTTCCGTCAATAGGTTGAAAGACAACCTAAAGAAAAGAACGTATGAATTAATCGAATGTCCACGAATAGAGCGCCCAAAAAGAAATGTTTAATTAGAAAGCAGTGTTGCAGAATTGTTAATTAATGCCAATCCGTACGTACAACAAGCGTGGCCCGACTACATTTATAATTACCACTCTACAAATACATTTAATTGCTATACGCTGCGTTCGAGTATTACGGTCAGACAGAACGGAAATTCGCTTTATTCGGCTTCACTGATTATATGCACACATATACAGCATATTTATTATGACGCATGGCGCTCCTGCTAACGATTCCGCTCACGTTTTAGTTTAACGTACACTTCGTTTATTTTGGACAAATAAAACGTGTACGCGCCCACCAGGAAACTGCTGTTTTGAAAACGTAGAACATAAAATCTTTAATTTGCAAACGGGTGTAAAATATTTTATACTGTACAGGGTGTTGGAAAACATATTTATCAGCGTACTGGATGGTCACTTGCAGTGAAAAGCTGTTCACAGTAATTAAGTATTTTTGGTTCCCAATTCTGTCTTAGTTAAATGTGGAAAATATACTGTGTGTTCGATAAAACATTTAACAATAGCAGCCTATGATTGTTACTGTAAGGTTGGCACTACTACGTAAGTCCAAAACGAAGGAAGTACACGTCAAACACAACCATGCGGCATCTATAGTATATTCCAATTCGTTATGTCCCTAACGGCTTAAGCGAGTCCACGCCTACGGAGATTGTAAGAACAGGTTTACGGACAAGCTACTTACCTGACAGTGGCGTAGGTCAGTTACATTTGCGAATGTAATTGTAGGCAATTTTTTTAAAAGCAATTGTGAAACGCAGTAATGAAAATGTCGCAAATCGTGAAGTGATGAACAATAGTAAACGCCGTAAATTAAAATCGGGAGATATTTGTGACACTCAAAAACAAGGAATTCGTGTTACAATATACAGGATTACATATTAAAAAAATAAAAGCAGCGCGCTAATGATTCTGAATAGCCAAAGTATTGTATGCTGCAAACTACGCACAAGCGTTCTATTTCCCTTTGCCTCACTGATTAAAAAGAGACAAAGGACAGCCAACGTAATTCAGGTACAAGCGATAGGCGTGGACTCGCTTAAGCCGTTAGGGACATAACGAATTGGAGTATACTATACTACAGATACACCTTCAGAGTTAATTTAATTAAAATTATTTCGATGAAGTTTGATGAGCAGCCTTATATGAAAGTAGGTTAAATACATTTCTTGTTGTAATTACTGTAATTAAAACCGATGCCATTTTAGATTAATTAATAGAATGATAGCGTCCGGAATTTGATTGAAAGCAGAAATCTAAAATTGATTTGATATCCTATTTATTATCTCACTAAATCGTTTTTAAACCACGTAGAATTTGGAAACGTTCCTCCATTTTGTAAGTAATGACTAAAGCATGTTCAGGAGGGAAAATAAAAGCATACCAAGAACAATAATGAGGAAAATTGCATAGAGACTAAGAATGTTATAATTAATACTGTACAGTAATTTCAGTTAGAGGCAAGTTGATAAATAGTATTGACAATTCCAAGGTCTTTATAGAACGTACCTTATTCTATTTGCAATAAGGCGTAGTACTTCAGTCAAACTTGTATTACATTTCCAATTTTGCAAGCTGTCAAAACGACCGTCAACAATTTAAAATCAGCATTATTGTATAACGCTGAAGATATTTTTGTTAATAAACTCGTGTGAATATAGTAATACACTAAACTGTACTAACTGTATTGCGGAGGACGAGCCTGGTGGACAGAAGTCTTAATTCGACAGATTTAACCAAAATATGGTCTGAAGCTACTGGTGTAAGTGGACTTAGCGGTTGCAAGGCCCAGAAGAAACCTCTCCTATCAGAAAAACAAAGGCACCGCCGTTTAGATTCGCGAAGGATCATCGCCATTGGACCCCAGAACAATGGCTGAAGGTATTATTTAGTGGTAAATCTACCTTTAACATTAACAATCATGCTGAAATGACAAAGGTGAGAATATTTCCTGGGGAAGAATTTTAACGACAGTGTGTTCTGCAAACAATTAAACATCCAACCTCTGTCATAATATGAGTCTGCATGTCTGCTGAAGGTGTTGGTAGACTGCATGTTGTATCTGGCATGATGAATGCTACCAAATACATTGACCTCCTCCAGGAAAATATGCTGCCTAGTGGAAAAGAGATATTTCTTCAGAAAATCTTTATCTTTCACAATATGCTCCTTGCCACAGAACAAAGATTTTTCAATCTTAGATGTCGACCAATAAAGGTAAAAGAATAGACTGGCCAGCACAATCCCCGGACCTAAATCCTATAGAAAACTTGTGGCAGAGCACATACAAACTGCTATAAGACAAGGCGATCTTCTAACCTCCTTGCTGCTGCTGCTATTTAACGTAGTGATGGATCGAATAATTAAAGAAGCTAATAGAATACGCCGCCAATACAGAATGGGTAGAAGAGAAATCAAATTATTTTGCTGCAATGGTAGAAGAAGAAAATAACCTACAAAGACTTCTACGGCCGTTCTACCTTACAGAATAGAGATACGACAGCGGAATATTGGTAGGAAGAAGAAAAGCACTAGTAGTCGCAAAACAACGATTTATCTAAGTTAGCGGTCAGTTAGAGTATGAATAAATGATGATATTTACATAACTCAAGATAGAACTAAAAGTTAGAAATCAAATCAATAAAGACAAAGATTTAATATTAGGTATTACATATCTAAAACAAGACACAGAATCCGGAATACCGATAACTACATACTCTGTCGAAACAAAAACCGCACAGGGCATCTTCTGAACAACACAGTAAGAACTAAATATGTAAAACCAGAATGTAATATCCCAGACATAGTCGGATGAACAAGAAAGTGAAGAACGGTATGGATTCAGTGTGCGACTAGAATGGCAGTAGGATGAATCGTAAGAACCGTAAACCAAGAACGGGATAACAGCTTAAACGATCGCTAAACTGCTGCACATGAACGTTTCAAGATAATAAAATTGGAACAAAAAGCCGAAGGTATTTACCAAGAAGACGAAGAAAAAGTAAAAGAAATGATATAGGTAGATCACAAGGTTGTTTATTGTCGTTGGAATTGTGAATAGGTCTGACAACCCTACCAATTATGTGTGCTAGTAAGCCAAAATTTCATTGACAATATTGAAAGTAAGGTTAAAATTCAAATAATTGTAGTTTTAGCATTTAAATGAATTCTGGGGAAACTACTAAAGAATAGAGGCATTCTGTCAATACAATAGCTTCGCATGGACATCTTATTTGATTTGAATAATGAGGTGTTAGCTACTTTGAATGTATTTGAGAACAATTCTTTCATAAATTCTACGCGGTTGGACATGAATTCACTAAAACATGAACAACGCTTTCAAATATTTAACCCTGCGTCCTGATTGAGACTTTGTTGCGACATATTCATACATGCCACGTATGGTATTCAAAACTTGAAACGTTATTATATCATGAAGTATATTAATTAAAAACTTAGCTTATAACGATGTTTCAAGTACATTAAGCTTTCCGATTTCGTATATATGGTAAACTACGGATTGCAGTGCCATTTTATACTCTATATGGTTTGAATCATATTTTGAGCATGGTATTATGTATGGTGGTAAACGAGTATTCAATATTTAACGGATGTATAATAGGATGAAAAACGTAGATAAATTCTAATCAACATGTATTCCCACTCTAACTGCATCTGAGATATAATAGATTTTCTGTTTCAAGTTTTATTAATATTCGAAACCCCAAATTTAATTGTTTAAATTTTTAACGAAGATGCATTGGAACTTCTTTCCATCGACTCTGCTTTCCTTCGGACTATCTGCCCGTTGGATCTGCTATCTTATGAGTTATGAACTGTGTGACGGTCGAATCTTCTTTCCTTCTTATCGACGGTTTTTTACGTCAGGCTGCTTGTTCCTCCAACCGATTTTCCAACGAATACACTGTCCATCGGACCGTCTTTCCGTGGAACTGATTGCCCGTTGAACCTGCCTTCCATCAGAGAGTCTGTCCGTCCTACTTTCTCTCCATCGGACCTTCTGTTCGTCGAATCCTTCTTCCGTCGGACCGTCTGTCCACCGGATCGTTTTTTCGCGTCCCAACTGTGTACTCGTCAGACAGTCTGTACGTCGGATCCTTTTACTGCGGATCGTCCGTCCGCCGGACGTACTTTCTGCTGGAGCGTTAGTTCGTCGGAATCTTTTTCCTTAAGAATATCTTTCCGTCGGAAAGTTTGTCAGTAGGACCTTACTTCCGTCGGATCTTCTTTCCTATGAACCGCCTATCGACTGGGTCCTTTTTCCGTCGGAGCGTCTGTTCTTCGGATCTTCTTTCTTCTGGAATGTTTGCCAATTGTACTTGCTTTCCATTGAATAGTATACCCGTTGGAGCTTTTCCGTCGGACTGTTTACCCATGGAATAGTCTATAGGATCTGGTTTCCGTCGGACCGTCTGTCCATTGGAGCTTTGACTCGTTGCACCGTCTGTCCGTTAGATCTTCCTTCCGTCGGGTTGTTTGAATATCGAATCTACCTTCCTTCGGACTATTTGCCCTCATATCTTTTTTCGGGCATCTCATCTGTCCGTTGGTTGTGTTTTTCGTCATCCCGTCTGGCCATCATCTTTTTTCCGTTGAACCGTCTGTTTATTTCATTTTGTCATCTCATCTCCTTATCGTCTAACTACTTGGCTGTCTAAAGTTTAAAGTTAAAAAAATGACATCATTTTTGTGATATTTTTGTTTTGCTTCACAAAGATTATCTATACTATATTCATGATATTGGCGATACCGGGTTTATTGTTGATCAATATACAGGGTGTCCCATGACATGACTGCCATAGCTTAAGGGTGTGTTGCTGAGGTCATTTAAAGTCAAAAATGTCTAATAAATATATGTCCAAAACTCCATCCTAACTGAGCTATGATAATTTGAAATCTGAATAAATATCACGTAAACTCTCATTAAAAATCAGTTAAAAAGAAGTTGCTTTATTGCATTAATTGCTCAAAATGTCCACCCAATTGCTGTATACATATTCCAGCTCTTCTCAGAATTGAAGAGGTGGCTGTGCTAATAGTCTCAAGATCAGCACGAATATTTTCTGCGGCATCCATAATCCTAGCAACAAGTTGTTCTCTGTTTTCAGGATTTTCTGCATAAACAAGACTTTTCAACCTCCCCCAAAGAAAATAATCTAGGGTATTAAGGTCGGGTGACCTTGCTGGCCAAGCAACTGCTGCACCTCTTCCAATGCAGCGGTTCGTATAATTTTGATTAAGAAAATCTGTTACTTGTCTACCAAAGTGAGGAGGCGCGCCATCGTGTTGTATCCACATTCGTCGTCTTACATTGAGAGGAACTGCATCCAGTAATGTTGGAAGGTCATTTTTCAAAAAACGTAAATAATGAACGGCCGTGAAACGTTCTTCTATTATAAACGGACCAATGAGGTGGTCATCAATAATACCACACCAAACATTCATCGAAAATCTATTTTGAAAATTAGTCTCCCTAGTTTCCCGTGGGTTTTCAAGTGCCCAACAATGTGAATTCCTGGTGTTATTGATGCCGTTTGGGGCGAAGGTAGCTTCATCGCTAAACAATATGTTCTGACAAAGCCTTCGATTTCTCAATAACCAGCGACTAAATTCAAGTCTTGCTGAGTAGTCGGAAGGTTTTAAAGCTTGTACAGGTAAGGTATGGTATGGGTACAAACCGAAATTGTGTAAGGTTCTCCGTACTTTCATGCGGCTTACGTTAAGTCTGTTGGATATTCTTCGGACACTAGTAGAAGGTTGAGCGTCAACCATATTAAGTATTGCTTCTTTTTGTACTAGCTTTTGTTGTATGGGACGTGCAGAAGTAGCTGCAGGAAACTTGCCCGTTTCTCTTCAACACCGACGGACATTGCTAAAAACTTGTCTACAAAGCACTTTACGAGTAGGAAATCGCCGACGATATTCTTCAACTGCCGCTCGTACGTTTCCATTACAGAAACCGTAAACATAGTGCATGTGGGCGCATTCTTCATTTGAAAAAGTGAACATACTTTTAAGCTAATTTGAATGTTAAACAAAAACGAAATACGCTGACTTAAATTAAATGACGTTTACTATGACAATGAATGACAACTGATGAATCACAGCCACCCCGACATTTGAAGAACAGCGAAATCCAGCGGTGCTTTAGTAGGGTTTGCTAAAACTTCAAATACTTGTAGCTCAGTTAGGATAGAGTTTTGGGCATATGTTCATTAGACAGTTTTGACTTTAAATGACCTCAGTAACACACCCTTAAGCTAAGGCAATCATGTCATGGGACACCCTGTATAACCTGTATAACCTATGTCGTACTTTCTAAGTTTAATCTATACTATTTTTGGGTTTATAAGTTGTGTATTTAACTTGTTTTATGTGGTTCTCGTTTAACTGTTATGCCAAGGAAGTTATTACTTCACGAAATATCAACTTATCAATATTGCCTTACTAATTTCCATAATAGTAAACTCCAAAACTGAATCATGCATTTTATCCACATTTAAAAGGAATATTACAAATACATAAGACAAATAACTAAAGAATACGTGTATAAGCACTATGAAGTTGTTTCGATGTTGTTTCGAATTTCCAGTACTTCGAGTTTAACAGTTGTGTATTCAATTTGCTTTAAATGAAGTTTAAATGCCCGTCGCTACTCCTTGGCGAAATTTTAACTTTTTTAAAATGTTTCTGTAATTTCAGCTCAACTGACACGAAGGGTAACTACATTTTTAATAAGTTTATTAAATTTTAAAAGAGAATAAATTAATACTATTATTGAAAATGAGTACATTGTACTGTACACCCCAGAAAATGTACATTTGGGAAGAACATTAAGCTCTACTATTCTAATATTAATGATATTCTAGTGCTAATTCTAAGTGTATGCATTCAATAATGCTGATGCTCTTAAGAAACGCTCAAGCAATGTAGTTTAGCAAAAGCACTAAGCATGATTACTCATACGGAAAAGGCCTAGATGGGTCGCAAATACAGGGAATAAATTGCGCACGATTTAGCCAGAATATTACATCGCTCAGGGGATCATCTCAACGATCATATTTAAATAGGTACAAAAGATGTAACAAATGGTTATGGTGCACGGAAACCTGCTTAGAATGATCTGTGACGAAAGTAAATTCCGCATAAAACAAAAATAAACTACACATTATTTAACAATGATATTCATAAGTTTAAAAAATGAAAGAATTATTAAAGAACCACCAGAAAAAGTAATTTAGAGTTCACAAGACAATGTGTTAACTGGTATTGCAGGATGATCAGTTAGAATACAAAATATATTACGAAGGGACATATATAAATTTTGTTACTTGATAGCTAATATGCTTTCCGGCTATTTTATCTGTGTACCAACTCCCAAGGACATATTAATTTAACTTTACAAACAATTATATTCCTCCCTTTGAGCCTAGTTCCCCGAAATCGAATTCAAACATTTTTAAGAGATTCTATTAAAAATTAAACTATGACTACTTACTTATCTACCACCAGACCCTACCTAGTTATTTCCGATTTTTTACATTAGCTTATTTTGTTCAAATTTATTACCAGTTTCTTTTTTGATGCAATATTAAACAATTTCTTTACTTGAAGTAAATAATTTTAGAAAGTAATAATGCTGTTACGTACCATTAAGCTTTATCCG
>JABXWE010041252.1:0-10106 GCA_014611495.1 Limonius californicus | reverse complement strand
ACATCTTTCACATTAAACAGTACTTCCAGCACATGATAAATACAAATTATAATCCATTAGAAGATAAAATAATGTTTAAACACAAGTAAGCACCGATACAAGTCACATTTAACGTAACTTTAACTTTTTAAGCCTTTTATAGCTGATGATTTCAAACCTAACTTTAGCTAGAAGCTACAAATGCTTTCAAATAATGCATTTTTTAATGTTTTAATATGAAGAAAACAGTATGGTATGCTAAATGCCCATCTTTTATTTTATCCGTCCGTTGTTTGACGAACCTCTTTATTTAAATTGAACATTATTATTCGTTTATACATGAAGCAAAAACTCCAATGTACTCACAACTGCACCCCCTTAGAGCGACTGTTATGCATTGAAAACGTGTTTTATTGTAAACATAACAATAGGGTACGCGTAAAGTGCATTTTCTTAAATTCAGCTCTTCCCCGCATCTCTTTATTTGGATTGAGTACTGTTATTTTTTTAAATATAAAGTTTAAAGTCAAATTTAGTTTTAATGCAACGGATGCTTCACTAGCTATTAGACGTCTCCAAAAAACTTTTAGAATCCATCAAGATCTATCAAGTAATTTGAACAACCACTTTTAGTAAGTACAAAAAACTAAGAACGTATGCACACATTCACAAATAAATATTATGTATGGAGTCCCTGGAGTCTCAAACCACCAAACCTTTTCTGATACTTCTCTCGTGCCCCAGCGCCGAGTAGATGGCTAAGATGATTGCTGGTGTGTTCAGCAGTGGTACGCGAAATATGACGAACGCGTTGATTACATCGTATAAATACCGTTGCAGAAAGGACTATTAGAAGAATGCAGGCAAATAATAGTTTCAGGTATTATGTAAATGGATACTTAATCATCACCAACTGAAACTTTCCGCAACAGAAAATTCACATAAATAGAAAGATATGCGTCTGCCATTTCTCTTTGGAGAAAATGTGTGGATTAAAATATTAGTATATACTTTAATTGATCAGAAAATTAACAACAATATGCTGCCGTATATTATTTTAAATTACAACCAGTCAAATTTAAGTTTTGGCATAAATTCTATGTCATTATAATTTATTGGCCAATTCGCTGTTGATATTTGACAAAAAAACTACGTGCACTATAATAAACTTATGAACAGGTGCAACCGATTCAGAAAACTGGCGATTTATAATATCTGCTTAAATACGCATTTCTTCAAATGTATGAAGTCATTGCTGAAAAATTACTGTACCACAAAGTTTAGAGAAAGTGTCCTTTAAACAACACTGGCAACAACCTACTTGGACAAAGTGATACAAACACTTGCGCCCCATTACCACAACTATCTTAAATGTGACCGCGACTATATTTAGAAGTAGCTTAAGTAAAACATTTCCAAGTTTTAGCCAAACGGTCGTTACTTTCTAAATATGCCTCGTAAAACAACAAAATTTTGTTACCGCCGGCCACTATAAATTCGGAAATAAAAGTAGGTTCAAAATAGTTACGTTATCAATTAGGAAGATAATTAGGCTCCAGTTGATATCTCCCAGGCAACTAATGGAATGGCAGATACTATAAAAGAGTGACCAGGAAATATAGATATAATTAGCTTTTACTTAAAGGCGTTTATTTACATAACTCTCAGAAAAAAAAAACTTACTTTAGCAGAATATAACATAATAGTTATTTAATACAATTGTTAAAAATAAAATGTACTCGTATTATTATACCTAATTTTCTTTCTCCCTACAGTCCTTTGACTCTCGAGAGAACAAACATTCTCTCCTATGCCTCTAGCGTGCTTGTAAAGTAATGTCATAACCATAAATGGGACTTACTTCTTAACCCGAGCTCTGAATTGCAGTCTCTTGCACTTTTGCGCAGAGAAGGTGCTCTTGGCAAAAGTACCTTGGTCGTTTGCCATTGCCTTCCGAAGGAAAACGGCATTTAAAAATCCGATGTTTCTAGACCTAGCATCGAACCGTGATCTAACTCTAACTCATGCACAACGAAGCTTCAAAATACCTAATTAGTCTTGCTTAATTAAATTAATTGATCGATGGATTAATAAATAATCACAGCCGTGTCTGTATGATGAACTAAAGTTGAAAATGAGATATTCCAAAAAATCTTGTTTATGATATATACATTTGAAATTGCTATCAATTTGGTGGAAAAATAAGAACACATTTAACGTACTTGGGGTGTAATTAAGAATAGCTAGTTATCCTAAAAATACCTTGTTAACAGAGACTAAAATTCGTTTTACCTGGACGAAAGGATTGCTCTTAAAAGTGGGTTTTATTTAAATCCCCAGCAATTCCAATTATAACTGGCCAGCAATATCGTTTGATCTGATCGATGTAAATTTCTGGTTGGGGGATACTTAAAAGAGTGTCAAAAAAGGGTTTTGCAGTGAATTTGCCGAAGAAACCTCTCTTTGTCCAATATGCATAAATAACACACCCCACCATAATATTTCAGAATATTGTTGCACTCGACTAAACCTGTTTACCACAGCTGCTACCCACTGCAATACATAGAATATTCAAACGTGTTTCTGAACAAACCTCGTATATATTACACTTACTTATTTAAGAGATAAACGTATAAACGTCTTAGTCTTCTACAACGCAACATTTGACACCAGGGAGCAATGAAATGGTTTTGGATCTTCTTCTATCTCACGACTTTAATAAGTAAGTAATTTTATACCTGTAAAACATAACGATCGTTTCGTAGCTTCCCCAATGTTCGAGAAAGAGCTAAATATATCAATATTTAAAAAAACTTTCAACAAATGTTCTACTTTATTTGCATTTTTGTAATATGTTGAACTACCAATGATCGGTTCACTTTATAAAAGTTATTGTCATATAATGAAAACCGTATCAGCTGTATTATGGGAAATTACAAGACAAAGACAGGTTATACTGTAGGAAGTTTTAAAGTGAAATAATAGTTAAGTCAAATGCAGTTTCAGATAAACCATGCTTACTACTAATATATAAGCAGCAGAATAGTTATTTATGATATAAGAGCTAAAAGTGACATTATATTTTGTGAGAAGGGAAGTTTGGGACACGACGCCGAAGGCGGAGTGTCTCATCCCTTCTAACAAAATAAAATCACTTTTAGCACATATATCATACACTATTTTTTCTACAAACACCATTAAAAGTACAAATCAATGCATTTATTACGTTATTAAATTTATAAAATATCGTTTTAAAACCCAATTATTCATGAAGTTTATTGTTGCTAAGGTAATGAAAATTCGATCGTTTATTGACAAGTAACTTCAAATCTCGTGACAGCGGCGAAGAATAGTATTTATATACACCAAGGTACAGAAGCAATTTTTCTTAGCCGAACATTATTATGATCCCGAGATGCGCAGCATGGAGGGGAATAAGTTGTGAAGCTAAGAAAAAGCTTCTGTACCGTGGTTTATATATTATTTTTTCCACTACTAGAACATTTAACGAATTTTCCAACAATAATTTCTGCATTTCTTTTGAATTAAAAGCGATCCAATAAGTATCAAGGTAGTTTTTCACAGAAAACAACTGAAATTTGACATTGACTTTACTTTTAATTTTATTATATTTGTACGATTTGTCAAAATGGAAGATGATGGTGATTGTACTCCTCCCGAAATTAGAAAAGAAGCTGGGAAAATCCAGTACGACAAGTTACTATTATTATCCGGTCGTGGCGCGAAATTTAACGCTTTTCTAACGTTCTTTCCTACTAAAAAACGATTACTTTTCTTTGTGATTGCCAAAATTTACTAAATTAACCAACAAATTTTGTAGCTGTCATCAACGTAAAAATGTATCAAGGAATGTCACTATCGCCAATTGTTTTTTTTATCTCCTAGTAGGAGCTAATGAAAAATTATCTCCTACTAGGAGAGAAATTCATCTTCTTAACCCGAAAGCGACATAAATAATGGCATCTTCTACTACTAGTAGTGGAAAAAATTTTTTGTTTGCAAGTAAAACACTATCCACTTCCGATTACTTATTCTAACTGCAGTTTCTCTAACTGTACATTTAATTAAGTAAATAAATATTCCTTTCATTTAAAATTTCTTATTTTTTTTATAATATCGCACCAATAGTAAATCACGTCATTTACTTTTAGCACTAGTGCTAAAAGTAAATTGCTTTTAGCACCAGTGCCATAAAATCACATTTTAGACACTGACAGCATGCGTTAAAAATTTAACTTTTACTGACGTTTATAGAAAAACAGATTTATGTATTTTTTTAAGTTCATATACGTTTATACGTAAAATTTCGATATTAAAAGGCACCAGATTACTAAAAATAATTAATAGATTAATAGCACATACTTGTATACAGTCTTTCAATTTTCGATTGTATCAGGCTGAACCTTCTAGTAATGGTCTTATACAGTATACAAGTGGGATCAAAAATCAAATATACATTTTTGAATAAACATCCTACAATGATCACTACACTGTCCTAGAATGAATGAAATATTTTTTTCAATGTACTTTTCGGGAATTTTGCTTCCCAAATTTTCTATTTTGCATATATCGCTATAAGCTTAAAACTATCATATACAACATATCTGAATATGAAGTATGTAAAACCAATTCTCGTAATGTTAGTTGCTAAAAGGGTCATTTAATTCCTTTTAGCTTGTTGTATTTCATACACTAATATGAGATAACAATTTTTATCAGTAGATTTGTAATGAAAATATGCGTTTTAAACCTTATATTAGAATAAAAAGCATGTTCTTTCATACCTTCGTACACATCGTGGATTTGCAGCCAGCTACAAGAAAATAAATTTTTCCCAGACTACTAAGAGAAAATAAAAATATATTTGCAAAAAACGTTCTCACTAATGACAAAACCGCTTGACATCAAATTGTATTAGTACACAAGTTTGTTCAAATTTGAAAGAAGTTCCTAATAATCCTTGAGACACCAAACATCATTGTTCTCATACAATCGTATCAACTATCATTTACGAAATCCCCATGCGAACACAATATTTTGGACACATTGTATATAAGTAGTCTACCAACGGTAGCAGCATTCAATTTTGGACTAACTGATGACCTCGATGCACTTTAACGTGTTATATTATGAAAATACAATAAATTGTAGCATTCTGTTCACATGGGGTGCATAGACAATTAAGCAATACGAGACATTTTTACCATTAATAATTAAAATGCAATTATGCATTTTGAAATTATTATTTATACCAGCAGCTACACGCATTACAAGCTTCGCCTGTGTTGTAGCATATATAAAAAGACTGATCAATATACAGTGTGTCTCAGAGTAGTCTACCATGGGTATCTTTCTTATTATTAAATAGAGATTTGTTCAAATGGGCATGATTGTGCAGTTTTGTACAAAATCAGATTCCGTTAAAAAAATTTTAAAATTCCGAACAGTAGAAATTATTCAAAAAAATCTCTATTTTCTTTACAGTAAAAAATCTCCACAATTATAAAAGATATGTAAAAATGTTTCATGTAAAAGTTATTTGATTTGATTAGGCATACTTAGAAATGATGGTAAAATACAATTCAAGGTGGCGGTTTCCAAGATATTGGTAGCAACTTCCTAATATTAAATAGACGCCGTATTGAATTTTTATATGGTTAAGTAACATTTTTTACTCCTTTCAACGATGTATCATAACTCATATCTGAATAAAAATTATAAAAATATAAGTGTTTTAATTTTAAATCAAGTAGGCATGAAAACAAATGCACGTTAAGTTTACTTTCGAAACAAATGAACCAAAATCAAAACATATAAATACAGTGAACTGTCATATTAAATTAGAATTGCAAGTATCTAATTTAATATGACATTTGAAAAGGTGTAGCGGTAGCTCTGTTAACAGAGCGCTCGCTTTTTGAGCAAAACGTCGATTATGACTTAAGTTTGACTCCCCAGCATTATCACGCGGCGTATAAAAATCTTGTGCTGCAACCCACCATACATAATTTGCCAATTTGCCGACAAACGTCGCATCTTAAGCTAAAAAACTGCTTTGCAATTTCTGTCGTTCGGATTCAACTTTAACCTGTATGTCTCCCGTGTTCCCGAGGAGAAGCACGTGGCAGAGAAGAGACCGATGCTCAAGCAGTGAGAGTAGAGCCTGTCTCAACATAAATTTTAAAGCCTATGACAGTCTGCAATGATGTATTATCACAGAATAATACACAAACTTGTGCAATGTGCATTCTGTAATTTTACTCGAATGTTTCAATAACTCTACAATTTAATCTTTGAATTTCAGAAATTAAGGATAATGTTTTTTTAGCCCACACACATTCTAAATGGTCCACGGTAGATAACAGGCAATTTTTTTCGGTATTCAGTTGTGATTATCTGAACCTAATACATGTCTACTAAAAGCACAAAATCGATTCTCAATGTTTTCGCCAAAACCCGCTTCTTTGGAGATTTAGATATAATGCGTACCATAGTAAATTCTTTATTAGGCCAGGGGTCGGCAAACTTTTGAGCAAAGCATCCAAATATATGTAGCACGAGGACTGTGTTTAAAACTACTTGGATCATGGATCTATCTCTAACTTTTCAGCGAAAAGAATCAAGTTCTTTTCGAAGTAAAACGCTTTATATCACTTGTTAAAAACCATCTCATTTGGTTATGCGGATGAAGGTCTGAATATTCGCTCTTAATTTCACTGAGAAACTTTTTAAATTGACGATGGTTAGTTATGCTATTGATAATCTTAATTGCCAATTCTATAGCTGGTGGATTGTTGGATTATACAATGAAACGTAAGTACCTCGTGGTTAAATTTTTTTTTTTTTTAATTAATACAAATACTTTTTCAACCGCCGTCTTACTTTTGTCCCATTAGTTGCAATTGACACAATTTTATAGAGTGGCATGTGCAGCAGTGAAGTAGTGGATTAGAAAGTGTAACAGAATGGTATTCGAAATTGGGAAAATAAGTGTTTTTGCCTTAATATTTGTGGACGATCAAGTTGTTCTGGCGGATGATTTCGATGACGCATGCTACATGTTTAAAAAACTGGTAGAAGATTACAAGGCATAGGGTCTAGAAACAAATATGGAAAAGACGAATTATATGACAATTGGTGAAATTGGAGAAAATATGAAGTTACACATGGGTACTATTGAAAATACTCAAGAATATAGATATCTAGGAGTGAAATTAACAAATGATAGAAAGGATGACAAGGACATCCTGGATAAAATAGGAAAGGGAAGAAGAATAACAAGTCACCTAAATTCGATATTATGGAGCAAGGAAATTAGGAAAGAAACTAAAATGAAACTATTCAAATCAATGATAGAAAGGTCACCTATGGTTCAAAAATATGAACAATTAACCAAAACCTCAAAAAAAGAATGAATGCAGTCGAAAATCGTTATTGAAGAAGATGCTGTGGCGTGACGCTATTGAATCGTGTGAGAACTGAAGATACTAGACAGCGAATTAATATAGAGACATCCGGACGAAATAGAAAGAAAACATCTATCCTGGTATGGGCATTTAAGAAGAATGCCAGAGGAGAGGCTATCCAGTGTCATTTGGAACTGGACACCAGCTAGAAGAAGACCCGGGAGGCCACAAACAAAGTGGAAAGACGGGATAAGAAAGGCCGTGGGAAGAAGGGAGGAATTTGGGATGCGATACACGGCCATAATAGCTGCAATAAAGTCGCTATTTACATATAAATATATATATATACAGGGTGTTCAAATTGAAGTCGGCACTATTGTCAACTTTGTTACTACTAAAGATACGATGTTGGTTAAATTACCAACGTAGTAGCGTTTTTTCTTCCGATTACGATGGTAAAATTTTAAAAACAATTGAACTTCGCGTTTTCGAGATATTAGAAAAAACAACATTTTTTTAAATGGAATACCCTGTATATTTTTACATATTTTAAGCGATAATTTAATTTTAAACAAAATTTATTAATGCATAAATACCCTAAACTTACAAATAAACGAACTACAAGCATTTAAATGTACCAGTACAAGTTGAAATGAATATAATGTAGCCAATGAATGGCCGATTATAGTAAAATAAAAGAAACACATATTATTATCATCTATCATCTAATATGAACAAAAGAAAGCTGCTCGATTTATTTCTATTAGTTGTAAACTTATCACAGATAATTAGGACAATAACGAAAAACACATAGTACCTGTCAAGATTACAATATTGTAATCAGCATAAGTAGCGATTTGAATTTGCTTTAACAATGGCATTCACACATGTAGAAAAATGTGATATGTTAGAAAGTTACACAGTTTGTCAAAAAAAATTCCCATCGTGCTCTCGAACATTACAATGCGATATTTCCCGGACGAATCTTGCTTAATCGAAGATATTTCTTGTAACCTATACCGAAAGTTGAGGTCAAATAATAAAGTGTTCGCTAAATCTGTTCCAAGAAAACGATTTATACTTAATGAAGAAGCTGAAACTATTGTTATGGCATATTTCGAAGCGTTTCGGGAAAATTCAATAAGGCAGCGTAAGCGTGATATTGGACTGTGTCTGGGAACTGTTCATAATAGTTTAAAAAATAATGTACCGTATAAGTATAAGTTGCTGGTTTATTAACAGAACTTTTTCAAGATTGCTGGACAGGTACACGTGGACCAATATTATGACCACCACGTTCGCCAGACCTTACACCTCTGGATTTTTATTTCTGGGGATTTTTAAAAAATGAAATTTATAAAAATCGCTATGAAAATACGAATGATCTTCAAGAAAGCATCAGCAATATCATAAACAACATCGACGAACGAACCATCTTAAAGGCTGTTTTGAGCACATGATCTAAGTTTTTTTGTTTGTTTTTACTCTTTTAGTTTAATACTAGCTTTCCCTTTACGTCCTTATAGTTGTTTTAAGTGTATTAATTATTAATTAATTATTAATTAAGCAAAGTGTATTAATTTTTCGATAACTAGCCAATGTCTACATGATTTTCCTTTAAATGCTTGTAGTTCGTTTATTTGTAAGTTTGGGGTATTTATGAATTAATAAATTTTGTTTAAAATTAAATTATCGTTTAAAATGCGCAAAAATAAACAGGGTATTCTATTTAAAAAAATTTTGTTTTTTTTAATATCTCAAAAACGCGAAGTTCAATTGTTTTTAAAATTTTACCATCGTAATCGGAAGAAAAAACGCTACTACTTTGGTAATTTAACCAACATCGTATCTTTAGTAGTAACAAAGTTGGCCATAGTGCCGACTTCAGTTTGAATACCCTGTGTATATATATATATATATATATATATATATACAGGGTGTCCCGCGTAGATTGCATAATAATGCACTGGCGTGTTCTTTGGTCAAAAAGAAACAAAAGAGTCCTAATAAACATATATTCGCAAATGCATAGTTTCCGAGATAAACACTGATTAAAAAAATGTTCACAACAAAAGCAATAAACGATAAACTAAAAACTAAACTAAAATAAACTGTTACAAAAGATGTTCAATGTGTCTACCATTTTCTTCGACGCATGCACGAATTCTTCTCCTAAAAGAGCTTCGTATTCGTTCAAAAATCCCCGGAACTTGCCTGACTTGGTTAAAAGCATAGTGAATTTTATTTCTTAAATCATCCAGGTCATGAATTGGTTCAGAGTAAACTAATTGTTTTAGATAACCCCATATGCAAAAATCAAGCGGATTTAGATCTGGTGAACGAGGCGGCCATGGCACCGGACCACCCCGCCCAATCCAGTTATTGCCGAATTTTACGCTTAAGTAGTTCCTTACTTGTACGGAATAATGTGCGGGCGCGCCATCATGCATAAAATAAGCATTTCGACGAGCTTGTAACGGCATATCATCAAACATTGCTTCCAATTCGTTTCGTAAGAATTGAAGGTATGCATCTCCTGTTAGCCTGTTTGGAAGAAAAATGGGTCCTAGTAATTGATCTCCTATAACTCCAGCCCAAACGTTGAAAGAAAAGCGTCTTTGATGACGTGTTTCAACTATTGCGTGGGGATTTTCATCGTTCCGTATATGCACATTGTGGTGATTAAAAATCCCGTTTCGC
>JABXWE010041248.1:0-11665 GCA_014611495.1 Limonius californicus | reverse complement strand
AGGAAAAATTCTACCTGAAGCTTTTAAGGCATTTAAAGGACACCCTGTATATATATATATATATATATATATATAGCCATTTAAAATTAAATGTAACTTTTTACATTATAGTCCAGTCAATAGGGGTTTTTAGCCTACAAAAGGTGGGGTAGTAATAATTTTGACATATGTTATTTAGTTCCGGGCCCCGATGAAAAATCCAAGTTTTCGATCTTGGGGGGAGGACGGTGCGGTCCGCCATCTTGGATTATAGGTACAAGAAATTTGTTTTTTCAAAATAATTCCTCAACGGTTGACCCTACGACAAAAATGTCTGACATAAATTTGAAGAAGACTAAATTCCCTACATTTTTTGTGTTAACACTTTTTTTGTAAGTCTGATGTGTAACGAGTTACAGCGGCGGAAACGTGAACATTCTTCCAAAAAATCGTCCAACTCCTCGTTTTTCTCATTTTAGGAATTCATTTGGAGCTATTCATTACATAATTATGATAATTTTGTGAATTCAAAGTCAACTCATTTTCACACCACCACGATGTAGAGTAAACGGTGCGTTTTTTTAATTGTGGTATCCCCAGTAGGCCTAATCCACAGATGTTCCTTTTTTTTTGCAATTGAGTAAGTACGGCTCGTATTCCGTAATTTATGTCATCCGGTAGTTTATATTACTTCTTTTTTTTTCTGATGGTCCGGGTCGGTGTATGTCGATGTCTTCAGAATTGTCGTCGTTAGTGTAATCCTCTAACCCATTTTCCGCACTAAGAATCTGGGCCTCCATCCACGTCATTGCCTCATTTTCGTCGTCGCTCTCGATGGTGACCTCTGGTGTATTCTCGCATGATTCACCATTGCAGAATCCGCATACAACAGAGCACTTCAACCCACCTTTCCTGCAGCCACATGCTCCACCGCATCCCTTTTTGCAATTACATGAAACGACGTTTAATAAGGTATCTGGGGCAGGCTTCTCTGACATTGGTACTGGACTGAACCCATTGGTACCGAGTTTCCAGCCCCAGCCGGATGGATTTTTTTGGACTTTGCACCATTTTTGGACTTGTTGGTAGGTCCTAAACGCATGGTGCCGTGCAGCGTCCGTCGTTGGTGGTAAAGAAGCTAGATTGAATTTGATTTTTATTGTCGATGTTGCGAAACGTTGGTAGCGGAGTTCTTCCAAGGTTTCTTCTTCCATGTTGCCACCGTACAAAGCAACCAGAAAGCGTGCTCCAGCGTCTGCGATGTCTTCTGATTTGGCATTCTGATCGTTGAAGATGCCAGTGACGGCATTGAGTCCTTAGTTTTTTTGGACAAGCAAAAAAATTTGTTTTTCCTTGGTTGAAGAGGGATGATGTCGTGTCACAGCCGCTAGCCGCATGTAAAAACAGGATGTTTTTGGCTGCTTCTTTCACTTTCAAACTATTCGCGGAATGCACTCTTTCAACAGTTTTGCCTCTCCCTGGTTTGCGAAGGTAGATGTTGGTTTTGGATGATCCTAATGCTGCCAGCAGAACTAAAAGATCGACGTCTTCGCCAACGATAAAAACAGCGTCGAATGATGAGCAGAAGAAAATCGCTGTGTTGACAATCAAGACATCAGCATCTTCTTCAGTCTGCTTAACAGTAAAAGCAGGCATGTTCAAATTTTTTTGACAGCATGGAAATCACACGGGCTTTATTTTTTTCGTTGGCCAAAAATCGTTCTTGAGAAACTTGAACCATTGTTGCCTCATCGAAAAAAACTTTCGCAGACATCTGCTTCTTCGTTCGGCGAAGTCTTTCTGCGCTCTTCGTATTTTTCTTGTCACCATTAGATGGATATCCATCGAAAACAACGACTGCATTTGAATCGTAGTGATTTCGTACATATTGAACGTACTTCTCACAAATTGACCCGAAAGAATCATTACGATGCCTTACAACTTTATGCAGAAGATACCTACATTGATTCTGATATCTCCGAGTTCTACGCCTTCTGACAGTGGTGTGAAAACAGCATTTCGTGCGTTTGCGCATTCCATCTTCCGAAAAAAGCGACAAAAGAAATGGAGCAAGTTCGAATCTAAAGCAATCCTTCATATCGTGGCAGTGGCAGTAAAAATATACGTAACAAGAAAAATAACTTCAATCTGAAGTAGATTTCGCTATATGATGTTATTGTGATGTTAATAATATTATTAATATTATCATTTTTACAGTTTTATATACACATTTACAATGTTGTATATAAATGATAATATGATTAATATCATCATTTTCACAAAATTTACCGTGATAAGATTAAGTTCGACGATTTTTTGGAAGAATGTTCACGTTTGCGTCACTGTAACTCGTTACACATCAGACTTACAAAAAAAGTGTTCATACAACAAATTTAGGGAATTTAGTCTTCTTCAAATTTGTATCAGACAGGATCAACCGTTGAGGAATTATTTTGAAAAACCCAATTTCTTGTACCTTTAATCCAAGATGGCGGACCGCGCCGACACCCCCCCCCCCAGGTCGAAAACTTAGATTTTTCATCGGGGCCCGGAACTAAATAACATATGTCAACATTTTATTACTACCCCACCTTTTGTAGGCAGAAGGCCTTTTTTTACTCCCTATTGACTGGATTATTGGCAAATCATTATATTCCTGCCCCTGTCCTTTCCGAGGCTAAAGACGGTTTACGCAAACGCAAACTGCAGCTAATGTAAAAGACAATACGTTGAGTGTACAATCAAATAAGTCAGTTACAGAGTCTTCAGATTTTAAGAGAATTAGATAAATCTTGATATAGGTATTATGTGTATTATCTTCTTAACAAATGGTGCTTTGTTATAAGAAAAACTCACTAAATGAACATATACATCTTAAACATAGTCTGATTTTACCGTATGTTTGCACTGCTCATGGCAATTGCTTATCATCAGTCCTTACGATTTTTTCGATTATTTTTCAGTTGATTTCAATCTTGAATATGTTGTCTATTAGTTAAAAAATCGCATGTTGAAAGGTCACCTATTAACGTAGATACTGTACTGCAACAGAAAACGCTTATTTTAAGTAATATTATTATATTACATAAAAACCAATGTCATCCTATTTTTACACGCTTTGTGTGTTACTAGCAGAGCTAAATTGCATCTAAATTTATGTTTATTGCAAATCATAATTTAATATATAGTATGTGTTGTAACAACATTTTATGTTTCTGAAAATGCCATTGAGCTAATGAAAATGTTTACTGCGGATGATTGCAAGAAGGTGAGTTATACATATTTGTTTCTTGTAATCGTACAAAACACCATCACATCTCAACCAACACAAGTTCAACCTTTTGCTTGTGGACACGTTTTGTAGATTGTGACATAAAAATAAACATTTGATTGCATATACCGCGTGTTATTTGCATGAAAAACAATAGAAACCGTAAGTATAAATGCACAAATATTGATAATTGCTTAAGTGAAAAGTTAAACACAAAACATTCCTAGTTGTGTCAGATCAAATACTTTTGTTTGTAAGTGTGTTAAAACACACTATTATTAGACATTATAATATTAAATTGACAAAAATACTTTTTATATTTCCACAGATAGTTAAAGTGAATTGAATTTCCTATTTTAAAGTTGTTATTTTATATTTATACAGCGTGGTGATAAAGTTCCGCACAACTTTAATTTTTCCCCTTATTTTGATAGACTCTTTTACCAGGTAAATGGTAATATACAAAAATTAGTAACCAATATATTATATATACATAAAACCAGATTCTTGACCATATGTTCCCTGATAGATGGTTATGTCGGCGAAGACCGTTTCAATGGTGTATGCGATCACCTGACTTAACTCAGTTAGATTTCTTTCTATGGGATCATGTGAAATCGCGAGTTTACTTTAATAGGCCATACAGTTTAGATGATTTAAAGCATCGGATTCATTTAGAAATGGAAAGTATCATCCGGAAATTATTGAGCGTGCGATACAAAGTGTTACACACGTGCTGGTCAATGCCAGCTGGTTAATGGTAGACAATTTGAACATTTCCGTTAAGTAATTTTTACATAATGTTCTTATTTGCATTAAAAATGAATCCCGATTTTTTTAACTTTATGTAGTTATTTCTCAAAGTAAATTGATATGGGGGTTGCTAATTTTTTTATATCACCCAGTAGCTAGTGAGAAGCCCTATCAAACTAAGGGAGAGAAATTAGCTTGTCATTTAAAATAATTAATTATGACGCCGTCATAGCGCAGAAACAAAAGCCAATAAAAAAATACGTTAGGAAGGTTTTTCTAAAATTGACCAAGGTTTTCCCAAAAAAAAACCATGAAATAATAAAACTATGAATTCTGTGCGGACCTTTATCACCACGATGTATATAATACATACAAGAAATACATCTCTAAACAATAATTTAATTTTTTCTAAATCGTTTTAGGCAGAATATTTCTTACAAACTGACAAATTAGGTCTAATTTTTCAATACATGCGATGTATCAACAAAAGAGTGATGTAAATTTAGTCTAACCTTCAATCTAATCTATAACTACTGTTTGTTTATATTTTATCTCTGGAATATTCATCATGGCAATATGATTTATCTAAAAATACACAAACCGCAATGAAGGTCTAAAATTGGTTTACGAATTTCCTAATACGCAAACCACTGGGTATTTTATGCACACCTGTTAAAATATGTAGATGCTGTCTTCATGCAAATTGTTCTTCATATCATTGTAATCAAGATTAAAAATTTAGACAGCTGTACTTAATATTGTTTTTATTATTTATATACCATACAGTAACAGAATATGACTGGCTATTTACCAAAATGTTTAAAAATGTGAGTTCTTGTCGAATCGTATCCCATTCCTTTCGGAGAGCAATTTGAAGTTCCGGAATTGTACGGAATGGCATATTTCGCGCAGCAGCACGTCTTCCTAATGCATCTCATGCACGTTCGATTGGATTACCATCAGAGAAATTTGCTGGCCAGTCCATTCGATCGATTCCCATTTCATCAAACCAGTTGTCCACAATATTTGCTCGATGTGAACGAGCGTCATCATCTATAAACATAAATTGTTTCTCACTGCTGTTGCATATGGAAGAATAATGGGTCGCAGAATTTCACCCAGATACCTTTGGCAGTTAGGAGGCCATTTTGAATGAAATAAAGATCTGTAGGACCTCAAGTACTTATCCCGACCCATACAATCACACAGCCGCCTTCATATTGTGGCCCTCCTGAACAAATTGTGGATTATTTCGTGTTCCAAGTTCAGGCTAAATTGAAACCCGTCTATTATTTGGTTGTAAAGTGAAACTTAACTCGTCACTAAACAGCATTCGTCTCCAATCATTATGGCCACAATTCCTATACTCCTCTGCCCACACCCTGCAGACTCTTTTATGATTTGCAAACCAGTGGTCTTCGAGCATATAGGTCGTCATAAAGACGATTCATAATTGTTTTTGTTGATCCCAGCCTTCCAGTAGCAGCAGCAAACTTACCTCGAAGCTGTATTGCTTTAAGAGTTCGGTTTCTACGTACAAGTTGCGAGATGTAATGATCATCTCTTAATGTGGTTGAAGCTGACCGACCTTGTCCTTGTCTTCGCCGAACATCTCCCGTTTCCAAAAACTGATTCCAAAGGCAACAAATTACGCTTTGGCTCACCTCAATCACTTACACATCAACTTGCTGTGTTCGTCCACTCCTAAAACTTTGTTATTAATTTGATACACCTGTGGAGATATTTATAAGCTCTTTCTTTCTGCAAATTGAGTTTTCCTTATAATTATATTGGAGATCGACAATTTAGATAGTGTATTTACTACCCATCTGTATTCTCTTTAAAACTTGTTGAGCAATAAACAGAAAAGTTATGATGATTTAAAATTTGTAACTTACACCGCTCCAAGAAATTAACGCACCACAATTAACAATCGCAATAGAGTTTAAAGTATTGCATGTAGTGAAGTACGTTTAAACATAGATAATGCTTAAAATTAATATATACTTTATCCAAATTAACAACAGTCAACGCAATTTAACAACAATCAACGTAAAAATTTTAAAAACCAAAATTCGAAAACTGAAAAATCTAAGTTACAGGTTCAGTAGGCTGTTTCCGCCTCGACTTGTTATGACAGCTTGACAACGACAGTTCATGCTTGAAATTAAAACACTTAACTGCTCTTGTTCAAGATTATCCCACATTTCCACTAATGAACTCCCTAGGTGGTGGTTAAGAGTTGCAGGGGGTGGTTAAAGGGATCGTGCTTGTCTTCCAAGAATATTCCAGACGTGCTCAATTGCATTCAAATCGGGACTTTTGGCTAGCCATTGCATAACAGGAATACCAACGTCGTGTAGGTATTCTGGCTGTGTGGGGGGCCGAGCGTTGTCGTGCATTAATTATTAGTTCTTTCCGATGTATGGGGCCTATGACACCATATACTGTTCTAAGATATCCGTAAAGTACCTCTGACTGTTTAAAGTGCCGGTGGGGAAGATGTGTAGGTCTGTGCGGGTTGTGAAAGATATGCCTCCCCATGCCATTATTGAGCCACCAACAAATGCAGTCGTGTGGGCAAAATTGCATTGAGCATATCGTTCATTTGGACGTCCAAAAACTCTAATGCGCCTATCACAACTCTCCAAACAAAATCTGTACTCGTCTGCGAACAAAATGCGTCTCCAATCTTCATTTTCCCAATTCAAGTGGTTTCTAGCAAAATCCAATCTGTGTCGGCGGTGGTCTGCAGTCAGCTTTGGGCCAGTAGCTGGTAATCTGGCTCTCATATTTCCTTCCAGAAGACGTTGGCTAACGGTTTCAATGCTAACTTGCACATTATGTACTGCTGAAAGTTGTCTTTGGAGGGCTCTTGTGGTGGTAAACCACTCTCTTAGTGCACGTATTCGAAAAAAACGATCTTCTACAGCGGTAGTAGCACATGGTCGCCCTTGCCCTGGTCGCCTGTCATTATCGTTAGTTTCTCTGAAACGCTGGATGACCCGAGGAATTGTTGTGTGGTTCACCCCAAGCCTGTCAGCGAAAGTGCGGAAGGAATATCCTTCTTCGGACATAGTAAAGGCTGTGACACACTCATCACGACTTAAATTTTTTGAGATACGTTTACGCATTTTAAATAAGACTGATCGTACAAGCAATTGTTTGATGACAACTACACAATTTGATACGTTTTAAAGTAAAACGAAACTGCAAGTAAATTGTAAATGTGCATGTAAACTGTAATTTTTTTAACAAAGTTAAAGATGTAGAAACAGACGAAGAATAACATGTGTCTATCAGGTTTGCATCAGACATTCATTCCATGCGTTTGGTTGAAGTAGATAGCGCACTACTTTTCTTTTATCGCAACATTAATAAACGGTGCGTTAATTTCTTGGAGCAGTGTATTTAATGCTACGATCACAGTATTTTTCTGTTTGAACCTTGTTACCAAAATTCAGACATTTGTAAATTTATTGTCAATTATTCAATCATTTACAAAATTAAGTTTGTCGTTTAATGATATAAAACAAATGGTTTCAATTGCTAGCGTTGTATTAACATTATCTAATTATGTAAATAACAAGCTATAACAATTTGCTTGTATGCAATTGGGTTCTGACACTAAATGAAGGGTTTTTGACTTTCCATACTACCATATTGTGATTGTGATAGTCATGAATTTCGAGATTTTAGGTCTCTAGAAACACAGAAAGTGGTTTTGCAAAATGCTCATGATTATGCATATATGGGAACCATTGTACATTTATTAATCCTAAAAGCATATTTAGTAATCCAGAAGCAGAAAAAGAAATTAGACATGATTTTTGTTCCTTTTTACATCAGTAGAGAATTCCCTACATGGGGCTCCAATAGAACGCATTTTCCTAAACTCTGTAATTGTAAAAATAAAGCGGCTATGATAATTTGAAAATTTCTTGATTTACATCCATTATATCAAAAATCCTATAAACATTAGTTTTAGGTCACTTAAAAGCCCTTATTAGTTGTTTAGGTTAAGGGGTTACTAAAGTGAACCAAGACGCCGTAACGCATTTATTTGGTTATACACTAAACGTATTGCCATTTACATTGGATGCGGTTTGCTTTCCAGCGTTCAGGTAAATAGTCCTACGCCCTGGAAGGAATACATTGGTTTGTCTATGTGTATGTTTGAGTTTTGAAGTTTTTCACATCCGTAGGATGATACAAGATCTACAAAACTTTTTTTATTCAATATGGTCTGTAACGTCCTGCAGAATGTTTTTAAAATGTCATGTATGTTTCAAGATGTGTTATTATGTGTTCAAGTTGTAAAAAAACAAATGAATTGCAGTTTTAAACCTGGAATTTTAACCAGATTCTAAAAATGTAAAAATATACAGGGTGTTTTATTTAAAACAAGTAAGATCATTTTAATTAACATAACTGAGATTTGAGTTTACTAATAAAAATTAATTTGCAATTAATGTGTTACTACTATTAATTAAAAAAGTGTATTTTTTAGAACACCTTTTCGGTGGCTGTTAATATGTGTGTAAATATTATTTTCTTTTTTGTACGGCGATGGAAGTTAAGATAGAAAAATGGCTTCATAAACGAAAATTAATCTTAACCTTGCTAGGGGGTAGCTAGGGGCTAGGGGTATTTTATGTAACTAATTGATATTTTCTCAATTTTCAGAAGTTTTGTTTACAAATCCGTAATTTTTTTTGCTAATTAAATTTATTTTTTTAATTTACTAACAATTTTAAGTGTCAGAATAAATGTCAATGGACATGCTCTGCTTTCTGAAGAATAAGTTTATGTTTATCTTCTTTTTAACTTAATTTCAACATAAACATCAACAGAAATACTGAATTTTGTGGTAAATTGCTCTGTCATATTTCGTAAGATTTTAAAATTTCCTAAGAATCATTAGACGTAATCTACTTCGAAATGAATAATATTAAAATATTTTATTAATTTCGATTTTAAACACTGCCTGGAGAATTTATTTACATATTTAATTTGTTTATTTTAAATTACACGAACATCCACAGACATACTTTACTTCCTGGTAAATTGCTTTGTCATATTTCGTTAATTTACGAGCCAATGGACTACTTGGCTTGGTGCGGTACATTTCGTCAGACTTTGTCATTTGGTTTTAACAACATTATTTGATGACGTAAATATGAATGGGAAGTACGCTACTCCGTAGTGAATTATTTTGGCGGGATTTCAACGCGAAGTGAGGCCACAAAACACGCCAGGCTGCGCAATAGGAAGAGTGTTCAAAAATTTCAGATCCAGGACACAAAACTGCGATATGGACAGGTGTGAGTGGATTAACGAGGCGACACCCGGTGGTACCGTCACATTCGCGTAACCCATTATAGCTGATTGCGATCTTTGTTAGCTCGTGTAGCGAATGCACTCGCACCTGGATCTCACCCCTCTCATACTTGTTTTAAGCACACATCCATAGCATAAAAAACCGGGTCGAATGGGATATTTGGGGATGCTTTGTGAATGGGGTAGCATAATGGAATCTGAGACGCAGAACTACCCCTAGCGCACCCTTTTGATACGCGATGATGCTGCAACCATCGCAGACCTTACTCGTCTAACGGTTGTTGTCTGCTACTTTTGAATTGCCGGGTTTTTTGTAGACGTGACCTACATTGACGACTGACGGTCTAAATTGGCTTTAAAGGGTCGACCCCGGCCGCACCATATATTGTTTTGAATTATCAAAATGCATACATGAATATTGCATATAATATCGACCAGCTTCCTGTCAGTACATTTCACGTATACTGAGAGCAAATCACTGTCGCCCTTAATTTGATTAAAACTAAAAGCATATTCGTGCAATTCACGTAAATTGATGGTATTGAAATTGAATGGTTATTTCCTTACGTATTTAGCATTTAGGAAAAATTTACTAGACATACCAATACTAAACAATGACCAATAAAAGTTTATTATATATTATATATAATATCCAGCTTCAATGCTATTGACTAAAACAATTACATTGTATAGTATTGTTTGATAAACCATTATTTTACTAATCGATAGCTCCATTGTTCTGCTCCTTCCAACCTAAGAGGGACAATTATTTCTGACCAAAGTTCAAAAATCTCTTATGCAATTCTAAAAAACATCGTGTTACTTTATTAGTTAATTCAGAAGCTTCATTTTGCATTACCAGATTTATCCGGAAACAAGGCCCTTCGGTCGATGGCACTGGTAATGTCCCTTCCAAAAGAAATACCGGAATTCGACATACTCATTTCCTTCACTTGCACTTCCCCATTAGAGTTGTGTTTTACCAATACGCACGGATTAGGGCTACAATGGGTGACTCCCCTGGTAAGGCATCTACATTTTTGACCACACTGCCCTGTTGACCACTCGCTGCCGGGTACACAAGCTAAAATAAAATGTTAAAATCCGTCAAATTCTCTGATTAGGTTCTGCCTTACATATGCCATAATCAAAATAAGCCAACCCCTTATGAAGGGTCAGTAATATAACACATAGGAAACAAAACCGCCACATCACACAAAGCGGTTATGAAGACTGACTTGGGTGCTCAGAAAAATGTTCAGTGGAACCCATTGTTTCCAATTGTTTTCAAAATAAGCCAATTGTTAATTCCGCAGAGTTGCTGTTACTTACCTGACTCAGGACTGACTTTTTGGTTTACAACTGACAACTAAGGAAAATGCTTTTTGGAAACTATTTTTCTATTATTGGGATAACGATAAGGGTTCATACGTGATTTTATTTATTACATGGTATGATAAAGATCATAAGGGAGCAGTCTGTTTTGGAAATATGAAAAATTAGAAACAAAATTTGATAGTTCAATGGATAAGTAAACAAAAGGCAAAATTTAGAGAAAATATCGCTTGGATTTTTAAATATATTTTTTTAATACTTTCTCCTGAGTCATGTGCTAATCTGTCAAAATGATGTAATAAAAAATGTTCAATGAGTCAATTGTTTTGTAATACAGAAGATTTAAAACTTAAAACCAATCAGTATACAAATGTGACATAATTGATTAATATTTTTTAAATTTGAGAGATTACGACTTGCTTTTAGGAGAAACTCACATAATAAACAAAATCATAGCACTGCCTTCTGTTAAGAATTTTCTGTTAAATTCTTGGAAATCAAAACTTCTTTTCTTATTAAAATTATGAAATTAAAATCTCTACAATTAATTATTAGTCATATAAAAAATGTGGAAAAAGTTCAAATTTGGAAATTCAGTTGTTGAAGTTAACACAAAATTTAAAGAAAGATGTAGATTGACTAGCTTCCAAGAAACATTTTTTAAAATTTAGATATTCCAAATACTTAGAAACGTACAAAATACCTGGAATTCATAACTTTAATTTAATATTTTATTATACTGAAGGTATAGAAAATAAGACACATTACAACAGTTTCTTATATTATCTACTTTTATTATTTACACAATATAAATAGATATCAGGATAAATAATAAATACAATTACACATATATCAAGAGATTCAAAAAAAAGTTGATACCCAGCGGGCTGTGGAATGAAAAGTCACGTCTTTTCTTTTCTAGACGAAAGGAATGTTTATAATGTCAATTTCAGGTTAGGTTGTGTTAACTGGAATTAAATAATAATG
>JABXWE010041244.1:0-13748 GCA_014611495.1 Limonius californicus | reverse complement strand
CTAATAACTGCTGTATTGCATAATCTACCCTAGTCATACCTTTACTACGATTAAACCTGTTCCACATCAAGTCCTGTTTAACCAATGTTTGCATACTATTACTCCAATAATGTCTTAGAAATAATTCCTCAAACTTATCAAAATTGTCACATACATCTGACACCGTATAAAACCAAGTCACTGCTTTATTACACATTGCCCGTCGTATAACATTCTGTTCTAAACATACATCATAATTACAGCCTACCTGCATCTGCAGACCCTTCAAATACCTCCGAAGATTCACAATGAATGCCCGCGGATGTTTTTCTTGATCTGGGTCGAACTTCGGCACCTCTTGAACAGGAGCAAACCCCATCATGCTCGGCACCGCACCGCCGTGGTTTCTGGTCACTCGTTTCTCCAATAACTCGAGCTTCCCTTTGGCATTCGCCGTCTCTTGTTCAACAACGCCTTCCAAATCGTTGATCTTCACTCGTAGATGCGACACCCCTTTATCCGTGTACTCCTTACTTGATTTTTCTAACTTTTCACGCACGTACTCAATCTTCTCCTGCATTTCCTTGCTCGTATCTTCCAATTTATTATAACAGTCTTTAACCTTTCCCTCGAGCTCTTCACTTCTTTCCTGTAAGTCTCCCTTTAATCTAATCTCCATTCGGTTAACACTCTCTCGAATCTCCTCCTTTAACTCCTTCATCTCATTGACACTCCTATCTAACCTTTCCTCAAACTTTGCACTGTTTTTATCAAGTTTGTCACTCATTTCTTTGTTACTCTTATCTAACCTTTCTTCAAACTTTGCACTGTTTTTATCAAGTTTATCACTCATTTCCTTGTTATTTTCGTCCATTTTCTTCATTAGCAACTCGATCATTTGTGCCATTGAAACATCCACTTTCTCCGCTTCTTTCTTACTATCACCTGAACGAACCTCTACTTCCCTCTCAGGTACTGCTACTCCCTGGTCTGCTTCTGTCACTCTCTTCTCCTTTTCAGCCCTTCTTCTACCTTCCCTGGTTCTTATTATATCTTCCGACGTTTCCATATTTAACTAAACGTCAAAATGGAAGTATGTGACACTTTCTCCCTCTCACACACGCTTGCTTCCACCCCACGTCTCAAACGTCCAACAGTTCAAAAAGTTGTTATATTTTAAATCACCAGCACATTATAATCACAGCCCCACGTTGCAGGCGTCAAAAAGTTGCTATATACCGGTCCCTTTTGGTAAATTGTACTAGTGATTTGCAACTTATAAATCAATGTTCACACTCCTTGCTATAATACCTCGGCTTTTACTTCTTATCTCAGGGTTTCGTGGCTTCCTTTATGTATCTATACTTCAGAATATTCTCATATACTTCAATAAAACAACCAACTCCATAACTTAATCCATAATTTAATTACACAAATATTACATTAACCAAAACGTTGAACGCCAAATATGAAACTTTGTATGTAAATTTAGTACAATTTGCTTGCTCGGGTGTGATTTTCTGGGTGAAGCCCGATCACACCTCCGCTCGATTCAAATATTAAAACTTGAATAAATTATTTTCCAACCCTTGTTTATCTATATCCCTAACAACCCTCAAATTTATAATATTTACCCTATTGGAGTTCACTTTCTTATCACGTGTTATACGTTCACGTTCTTAATACGATTCTAATGATTTCCAATGCCACCTCCAATAAGACAAACATTTAACAAATTTATAAATACATAATTATCTAGTAAAGAGATGCATGGATAAAGTATGCTCTTATACTTGCTTGCTGTGCAGCATTGGTACCTTCATGGCCTACTCATATAATTATCATAACAATATATATATATATACATACGGCGACGTTATATACAAACGATTCTTTAAAATGCCACTTGTAAAAACTTAAAATCATACAAATGCTTCACTCTTTGCAACTGATTGTTAATATTTTAAACTTTAATATGCGTCCTTATGCTGCATCAGGTCTGCGCCCAAACCGGTCTGCGCCCAGACAGGTCTGCGCGAGACCGTCTCTGTGCCCAAACGCTCCGAAACGTCCGATTCCTCTTAGTTTTTGTACCATATGTCATGTTCAAAGCAAACTACTCTACATTCCCATAAAGATATTGTCAAGCACTACCTATATAGCCAAGGGAATATTATCAAAATACATACAGGTTGAATGTAAAATATTAGCCTTTGAGTATTCAGGTATCGTTAATCTTAGATATACCAAAGTTTTATAAAGTGTCTTATATAATGCCCTCGATTGGAATACATTCCATTAATATCTTTATTACTACATTAATAAATATTCTATGATTTTACATAACATAGGTACATTTCAAGATTATAGACTATGCGTTTTTATAGAAGAGTATTGGTGCAATATATTTATGCAACCCCGTGTTGAGGTATTGTTTTTAACGTCCTAGATAATGTATGAAATATTTTTTAAACAGTTTCTTGTCAATAATATAGAAAAGAAAGTCAATATGTGGAAAACATGACAGTAATTATTGTTTATCGTTACTGACACAAAATACAATACAAGGAAAATTTAACCAAACCATCCTGTAAATTTACGCCAGGCAGACTTAAATACGTGGCCAAAACGTTTAGCTGCTTTTTTTATTGCATTGATAGCTGTATCAGCTACTTGTCTCACTGTATGCAATACATAGGGAAGCACTTTAACTCTAATATAGTGTTTTGCCACATCAACCGCCCCCACTGTATCAAGGACTTCATACGTGACCAGTGCCGCTGTTAGTAGCAAGCTGCGATCCTTTTCAGTTATCTTTCTCAATTTCACCTTAGCCCACATTTTTCGAGGTACTGCTTTACTGAATATGGTATATAATATTGCCGTTAATTACAGACATCAAATTTATGATTGCTTGAACTTACCAGTCCATTTTATCACAGACAAGGATATTACCATCGCTGACACACCAACATCTGTTACAATCTTGTCTATAATCCTTGCCGGTAATGCATTCCTTAGTTTCAATTTTCATTTGGGAACTTGAACTAAACTTGAGTGTTAACCAGTTAGCATTTTAGATTCTTTAATTGAGATTATGATCATCTAATAAATGTTTCTTACCGTATCCGGGAAATTTGTTGAAAAATTAAGATCGCCGCAAAAAACTTATTTCCTTGCATGATTACAGCTTCCTAATTTTTATTTTACACAGAAAATAATTATTGCTCTAGCACACGGTTATAAAGTATTAACTGCCTTCCTACAACAAATGGCTATTTACAAATAGTTTCTTCACATTTTAAAATTAAGCTATATATTATTTCTTTTAATAAGAACTGGAGCAATAGTTAGTGCGAGACAACTTAACAAAGGTGGAACAAGCACCACTCTTTACTTCCAACTAATATCCACAAACTTTCTTCATATTTTTTTTATTATACCTAATTTCACTAGATGAAAACTTTTTTTACAGAATACTTGTCCCTTGAGACAGAATACTTAGGGAAATATGCCCATTGTACCTTTCCTTCGTGATTTCAGCGGTCCAACAGCCAGATTGCTGTGCAGAAATTGCTTATAGGCAGTTCGTGTACAGAATTCGGGAATCCGAGCCCCAGGTGGATATGCCTGAGTGCCGCCCAATCTGGACATTCACACAGCTCGTAGTGAGAGGTTTCTTCATCCTCTACGCATTTACAACAGAGAGCACTGTTTCAACGCTGATAATGGTTAGATGTTCGTTCAGCGTACAGTGGCCTGACACCATCCTAAGGTGTTTAACAGATTTTTAGATACTTTGAGCGAAGGGCGCCTAATAAATTGCCTCGCTTGCATACAAGGCTAAGTTTTCCAGTAACAGGAGTGATTCCTTATGAGATCCTGTTGAATCTAACGTCTTATGGTGTTAGCGGTAACGCCGAGTGCATGCTCTGGTCCAGTGAAAGATCTTTCGGTCCCCCTTATTTCTAAAGTGTCTGCCTTGTCATATCCGACGATACCGGCATGTACTCATATGCAATATAGCGTCACAATGTTGTTCGCCGCCAGGATTTGTAGAGACTACCAACACTGATGTACTAGCCTTGAGGTTAGAAGTGCATAGACTTCCACCTGAAACATCGCAGCAGATGTTCCTAAGGAATACGTTAATTTGGTTTTAGGTCTGTGTCCGTAGATGCCAGCCCCCTCTGACTCACTCCTCCGTACGACCGTTGAATGTGGTTAAACTCTCTTTGTTCTGTTCCCAGTCCTCCGTAGAACGGTATAAGGAAGACAATCTTCTCCCAAACATCTACCTTGGGCCTTGTGGTTTGAGTACATTGTTGCGGAGCGTCTGGAGTTCTTTAGAGCAGTGAGCAACGTGATATGACAGTACGTAAGTGTCCCGGGTCCGCAGCCCCGGTTCACAATATCATGTGGGCAGCCGTCTCAGCTTTCGCCACTACTAAGAAATGTAGAAAGGGAGTCCTTGAAGCACCTCTAGTGCCACCGTTGGCGTGGTTCTCATAGCACCGGTAACACTAGCTAGTCTCTGGATTCTAGTCAGCTTGGTCCTGGAACTGATACTTGTCGCCCCAGGCCATCCTACCAGAGATGCAAACAGCACCATGGGTATGATCACGGTTGGGTATTCCACTACAATATTTTTGGAGAAAGACTCCAATTTTTCCTTATGGTCTGTAAATGCAGAATTCTTGAGTTCCCCACATGAGTCCTGCCCCGAATCTCTAAATAAGTCCCAAGTATTTAACCTGTAATAGTTTTGGCAGGTGTTTATTGAAGAGAATTCAGTTTCGGAAGCCCCTTAGCTATCTTCTTCGTGTGAAGTATATAATACTTGGTATGTCCTTCTGTAGATTTTAGAATTTATTTCTAATCAATGTAAATTTAAAAACACCCATTTTCGCTAGTATTGTAACGAGGCAGTGTTATGAAACACAATTCAAAATGTTATAGAAAACATTTGCTTTACAATACCAGTTACCGATAATCACCGAGCATAGCACTGTTTAATTTATTTACTATTTAATTCAGAAGAGATGGAAAAATTTCCAGAAATTAATGTACATCACCAAATATTTCTAGCTATATCACAGTTGCTATTTCTATATTCAGCATTTATTTCAAGAGGGTAATCTACATGTGGCTTGTATAATCACAAAGAAAACAGTTTTTCATTGCAATTATTCTACCAGCAACGATTATCATTATATTAACAAGAAAACTCTACTTGCTATCCATCTGGCTACGCTTTTCCACTCAACCCTCTAAACTCTCTCCCGGTAATAAGTTTCAACTAATGATATTACTTATCTATATCAATACTTTTGTCTTTGCTTATGCAGTTTTATCTATTTTCAAATAGTTCGCTATTTATAATTCAAGTATTCGTTTAAGTATAACTTCTTCATTTTCGCCTTTACTTATATTTTCTTCATTAATATCGAAGAGCACAATTGTTATTTGTATGTTCTTCTTTTTCTTCTGTTGGTACTTGTTATGCTTCCTATATTTCTGTAAAATATTTGATCCTTCTGTTTGTTCGTTTTTTTTTCTTGTTGTCTTTTAATTGCATATATTTTTTGAAAACAGATAATTAAACCAACCTTAAAATCAATAACGAACATGAAAGTATTATCTTACTATCTATGAAAATAATGGGTAATTCCAAAGATAATAATGAATATTTTAATGTGATTAATTATGTAAGAGACTGTATATCCTAATGGGTACAGCCGCGGGTTGCGATGCAAGATGTCTCGAGTTCGATTTCCGGGAACCGCTGTAATATCTAAGTGGTTTATTCAAAAACAATATCGTTTTCTAAATCAGCTCATCCTGAAATGACTATCTAGGGGTAACACCCCGGGGCAATAGGCCGCTGAAGAGTAGCGCTGGACACACTACCTTTCTTGTAATGCAGATGTACCTCCTACTCTTTCAGCAGCGAACTTATTCGAGTACTTTGTCTCATACGAGACGTGGCAATCTCCTCTCATATGTCTGCGTTGCGCATCTTAAAGTACTACAGACACAGAGCGCTTAATCTGAGCTACGAACCACGTGAAGTGTGAACACTTCTACTCCGGGGAACATTTACAAGGGAGAACATGTCGCTTGTTGAGAGAGAACGGCCGTTAAAATCTGATGTTTCGGTACTTGGAATTGAAACTCAGATTTTCAGCAGAGAAGTCTAACGCCCTGAACTGTAGTCCATGACTAACTATACTATTTTATTATTTTGAATTTTTAAAGTGTAGGTATAGCCCCACGTTGGGCGTCATAAAAATCGCCGAATGATATTCTAAGCTTAAATACTATTTTATTATGTATATGTTTCATTATTAACTATGTTATGAAAAAAATGCTGTTCATTGAATTTTTAAAACCGCACAACATAGAATAGTTCCTGCAATTCAACTCTATCCGTCAGTTGTAGTCGACTACGTTGCGATGTTGGAGGCTGTGATCACCAATGTAGTATATTTGATGATGGTCTACCTCACACGTTCCTTCGCCTGGCCATCTCACTTCACTACATCCTAATATATCAATATACAGTCACGTTCCTCCAGCCTCCATACGGGGAGCCGCCTGGGGTAACTAGCGACTCTACACCAAACCTGTGCAGATTGTGATTCAATTAGCAAAATTTCATCTGCACAGTATTATGCCCGGTCTACTGGATTCACTTGTATCCCGTAGTTTAGTATCGAACGTTCGCTGAAGATACATCGTGGGACGAGGACTTAACGAATAATATAAACATTAAGGTAATTAGGCAGCCGTTACGCGTACTTACAAACAAATATCAATTGCAATTATAAAATTTTATTTCGAAATATGTTCAAAAGCACAGGAGCTAGTGGCGTTATAATTCGCTAAGATAGAATACCGCATATACAGCCTACAGATACACCACAATTAAGATAGCAATGTATTGAACCTAATAGGGGGGGGGGTATAGACGTGTGGGACAATACGTAGATTTGCAATTCCACTGTTCCAGTCTAGTTCGGAGCACTAAACCGATGTGGACGTTTTTCGCATTCCAACCGTGGAAAACAACGGGGAACCAGCAGGGCACTACCAAAAATTTCCCTAGAATTTTAATTCCTAATAATACAGGAGTAAAATTCGTCAACGCCTGACAAATCACTTCAACTAGCTACTTTATTACCACCTACTGGCAATAGTGCGCACTGTTAGTCATCATCATGATCATCATCATCAACAGCCGTTCACCACTCACTGTTGGATATCGGTGTCTTCTCTGTCATGTGTTTCTCCTCTCTACTAAGGTAGAAACACCTGGGACCTACTGTTTAACGTTGAATCCGAACGACAGAGATTCCGGAGGTGTTTAGCATGACGATCCAGGGTTGCAAGCAGGATTTGAATTCTGTGTGGTGGGTTGCAGACAAATATTTTTTACAAATCTGCTAAGTAATGCCTAGGTTTCGAACCCAAGTACTGTGAGCATTGATTACTAATTTATTTTATGCGTCATGTAAAGGTATAATGGATGCAGCAACAAAGGTATGACACTCTAAGAAGAAGAAGAAGAAAACAACAGACAGCTTTGATTTTGAACATTAGACGCATAACGCATAACTAAACAATAACAAATATTCCACACAAAATACAGCTTTAATTTAAATTACTATACATTGCAAAGATTTCCTAGTACCAAAATGTTTCTTGTAGATCTCTTTGCACACCGCACAAAAATCTTATTAGTTGTTATTTATAATATTGTGTGAAACAACTAATATGAGATTTACATTATCGATTTTTTTCGTTTAGGGTCTTAGAAATAAAATTTTATACATTTTTTTATTTGAACCAATTATAACTCAATGCCCTACGGTAAATTGATCAATAATTGGCTCTGAAATTACCAAAGCTATTGTTGCAGAACAGCTAATTTAATTGTTGTAATTATTTATATATTATTGTAAGATATAACGGTTCCTTGTAATTATATCAGCATATACAAGCATGAATACCATTTGGTTTGTATTTGTTGCAACATTTCTAGCCCTCAATCTTACACAAAGAGTGACGTAAGTTTTTTCAGGTTTTATCATTTTTTGCACATACACGGAACTAAAGACAATACAGCCTTGGTATATTTTCTTATGGAACTTAATTTTAGCTCCCAAAATAGAACATCATGGTGCGCCAAAAACGAAAGCAAACTCACCAAATGTAACTGGTGCTGGTGTATTGACGGAAGAATTCCCGTGTGCACCAAAATGGATTGGTAAGGAGTCAGAACAAGTGTTAAAAAAATGTTTTACGAATTAGTTTTTTTTCCACAGTACAAAGGTTCCCACAGAGTTATGGGGTGACCTGAGACTTACCAAAGGACCTATTCGAAAAAAACGATGTTTGCTAGGACGCAGGTTTTATAGAATGAATTATTTGCCGTACTGGCTGGGTTCAAATCTATGGACATCATTCCTACCGTTTCTAGGGAGCTCATGGTTTTCGGGATAAGCAGGACTTTATTTCAGATATTGTTATTTTACCACCAAAGTTTCTTATAATATAACTTATATAACAGCTGTTTCAATCAAAATATAACATTATTGATGATACCCCACATCATTTACATTGCAATTACAGCAGAAAATGACTTCGATTGTCATAGTTTTCATTTCATGTTAGCGTTGTCTCACACCAAAAGCGATAGGTCTCTAAGGCCTATGAAAGCTTCATAATAATAATAATATCTATTACTGGGTTAATGAATATTCTATGATTTTGCATAACCTAAATTTCAAGACTCTAGAATATGCGATTTTGTAGAAGAGTGTTTGTGCATTATATTTATACAGCTCTGTGTTGAGACATTGTTTGTAACGTAGTAGATAGTATATATGTTACGGGTAAAGTTAGAGTAACGGGTAAACTAGGATTACCCGGTTAAACTGCGTAATACCCACGAGACGTGGGTAAAGTCCGAACCTAACCTAACCTAACCTAACGTAACCGTTTTTTTTTCTTAACTAAGCGAATGCGATCGCCCCAGTCGGGATTCGACGCCCCAGCAAAGCGACCGCATTTGCTGTGACCTCGAGTAGCCAATGCGTTCTCGCACTAGACCACCGAGGTCCCAACCTAGTTGGTGATTGCTTGAATTTACCAGTCCATTGTATCACAGACAAGTATATTACCATTGCTGACACATCAGCATCTGTTACAGTCCTGTCTATAATCCAGGCCGGTAATGCATTCCTTAGTTTCAGGTTTCTTTTGGTACCTTGAACTAAATTTAAGTGTTAGCCAATTAGCATTTTAAACTCTTTAGCTGTGATTATGAACATATAATAAATTCTTCTCACTGTATCGGGGAAATGTGTCGAAAAATTAAGATTGCCACAAAAAACTTACTTCTCTGCGTGATTATAACTTCCTGATCGTTATTTTACACAGAAGTTAATTGCTCTAACACACGGTTATAAAGTATTAACTGCCTTCCTACAACAAATGGCTATTTACAAATGGTTTGGTCATTAGTTAATATTACGCTATTTAATATTTCTTCTAATAAGAACTGAAGGAAAACTGAAAACGTGGAAACTTTACAAAGTCAAATCAAGGACCACTATTTACTTCCAAATAATATCCAAAAACGTGCTTCATACTTTTTTGTTGTACCTAATTTCATTGGAGCAAAATTAATTTTATATAATACTTGTATAATACATAGGAAATAATGCCTATTATTCCTTTCTTTCGTGATCTCAGCGGTCAAGCAGGCGGATTGCTTTGAAGAAATCCAAGATACTGCTTATAGATAGCTCGTGTTTATCTCCAGGGTTCGGGAATTCGAGCCCCAGGTGGCTGTGCCTGAGTGCCGAGTAAGCTGGACATTCCCACAACATGAAGTAAGAGGTTTCTTAATTCTCTGCGCATTTACAACAGAGGACGTTGTTTACAACGCCGATAGTGGTTAAAGGTTTATCCAGCATACAGTGGCCTGTCACCTCGTGAAGTATTTAACAGAGCTTAATTGCTGTTGTTGGAGTGTTTCCTTATTAAATTCTGTTGAATATCACATCTTCTGTTGTTGGCGGTGACGGTTATGATACGATGATGGGTCTTTCAGTCCCCTTTATTTTAAGAGTGTCTACCGGCTACATCGGCATGTCTTGGTACCCAGTATACCGTTACAATGTGGTTGGTCGCCAGGGCCTGCAGAAACGACCAACGCTCCTGTACCGGATTTGACGTTGAGGGGTTTCCAAGGCCATCACGCAGCTTGGCCATCGATGTAAAGATGGATGTTTCTATTTACATAAAATCGGCCTAAGTTTTCTTCGGCACAGGTTAGAAGGGCATAGCCTTCCACCTGAAAGATTGTAGCTATAATTCCAAGGACCCTTGACTCTTGACCCTTGTCCTTTTTGTGGCGGAAATACCTGTGAGGACGGCTTTCAGACTGCGCTATAAGAGTCCGTGGCACACAGCAGGCAGGGGAGACAGACATACCTGCATCCTGGATAAGAGCCCTCTTTTAGACACAATGATAGACTACCTCCCTCCACAATACGCCTTCAATAGACGCTTCAGTGTTTATGCCAATGCTGTGCCAACCCAGCATATAGACCAACCCATCTTTACCGACGGAATTAATACAAGGCACGGAACGGGTGCCAGATTCTTCTCCGATGACCTAACCCTACGCAATAGTATACCACTAGGCAAAATTGCTACTGTCTTCCAAGGGAAGGTAGTAGGAATAATGGATGTTGTAAATGCAATTCTTGAACGACAGATAATAACCAACGTATTGATATCTACAGTGACAGCAGAGCCGCTTTACTTGCCCTGGGTAATTTCAAAATTACCTCAGGAATTGTACTGTTGTGGCGTGAAGCTCTCGACGATATCTCAAATGATAATGCCATTTTCCTTGTATGGGTGAAAGGACATGACGAAACCTCCGGCAATGAGGAGGCTGATGAGATTACGAGACTGGCCTGCGAAACAACTTCTTTGGGGACCAGAACCCGTTATTCCTATACCCCTGAGGACATTAAGCTTCATGCAATACCAAGAAACCCTAAAATGCTTCACACGAAGATGGGCAAACACTGAAAGTTGTCGTCATGGAAAGGCTGCTATTACTGCACCTTCGCCAAAGGCAGCTATATAATGTGTGCACCTGTCCTGAAAGAACCTGCGACTAGTTGCAGGTATTATATTTCGACACTGCACCCTAATAGAATACACACACAGGAGGAAAGTGGCGGTCAGTCCACACTGTCGAGGATGCAACGGAGATACTGAGACGGCAGAAACGTCCTGTGGCACTGCTCAGCTCTCTCTCGCAACCCTCTGATTGTTGATCCATGTTGAAAGACTTTTGACCCAATACGTCGGATATCAGCCCAGTTGCCGATGCCCTCAAGTACATCCAAGGGATTAGATGGCTTGGACGATGTCCAAATTGGGGAGCAACACAATTGGCTCACCTATGTGGCTTAAGTGCACATGAGATAACTCACCCTCTCAAATATTACAATGACAATGACAATGTTTCCAAGGAATGCTTTAACTGGGTTCTAGGTCTGTGTCGGTAAACACCAACACCCACCCAGCCACACTTCCTGATGCCATCTGTGCACCATGAATGTCTGTTGAATGAGGCGAAACTGTTTTGCTCTGTTCCCAGGCCAACCTATTGTGATGTATGACATATAATCTTCTCCCAAACATGTACCTTTGGTCCATGTGGTCCCAGTACATTGTTGAGGAGAGTATGGTGTTGTTTAGACAAGTGAGCATCGTCTTACGGTCGTAGATGGATGCTCCGGCTCCGCAGTTGCCGGTCCGCCACTACTAAGAGATGTAGAGGGGGAGTCCCGGAAGCACCACTGTCCTGGCACTGATACTTTCCACACCAGGCCACCATATCAGAGTTGTAACCAGAATCATGGGTCTGATCACGGTTGTGTAAATCCACAGCAGTATTTTTGGAGAAATGCCCCAGATATTCCCTATTGTCGTTCTGCAAGCGCAGAAGGTTGCGATGGTTTTCTTGAGTCTGTTCCATACATAACCCTTTCAGGTCAGTCTGAAATGAGTTCCAAGTATTTAACCTGCGATACACTTGGCAGGTGTTTGTTGAAGAGGATTAGGTCTCGATTGCCCCTTAACTGACTTCTTCGTGTGGAGCATATAACAATTGGTATGTTTTTCTGTAAAGCATTAATTTATAATATATATGAATATGAAAGCACTAATTTTCTGTAATATTGTCACGAGGCAGTGTTATAAAATTCAGAATGTAGTAGAAAACGTTTGTTTTACAATACAAGTTACCGTTAATGGTAATTACGGAGCATAGCATTGTTTCATTTATTTACTGCACAATTAAGAATAGATGGAAACAATTCTAGAAGAGCACCAAATATTTCTAGCTATATCACGGTTGCTATTTCTAAATTCAGTAGTTATTTGAATGGAGTAATTTACATGTGGCTTGTATAATCACAAAGACAACAGTTTTTCAATGTATTTATTCAACCAGAAACAATTATCATTATATTAACCCTCTATTGCACTATGTGCCCAAATGGGAACTCTATGTTTTAAGGTACTCCCTTGAAAACGTATTAGGTTTAGGTGCATATCTGCATGTTGGTCCCATTAAGGAACGTCTATTCGTGTTTTTACGTCGACATTCGTTAAGCAACGACGTGTAGTTGTTTCGAAGTTAGTAACTTTTTGGACGTAAGTTGAATGTATTATGTGAGGTTAGACGACAACTTTTTAGAATTTGTTTAAACCGGCTATAAATTGTAAGTATTTGTTTATAATTTTTTATTTGTTATCTTTCAGTTATATTTATTGGATAACCAAGCTATTATTGTGCTACGAGTATTTATACAGGTTGAATTTGTTGTTTGTTTATGTGTTCCCGAATGGGTCCATCGTGTATATAACTGTGGTATAATGCATGTTTTACCTTATTTTCAGATAATCGTATAATGAATACAAGAATGTTTTACGGTACTAAAGTACCAAATATATTAGTTCGAAATGTTCCTTCGGATAGCGAAGACTCAATGTTGCAGTCAGATATCGAAAATGAAACTCCCATGCCAACAAAATTATTAGAGGCTTCAGATTCATCTTACTCTAGCGAAGACGAACTGCCCTTATCTGCACTAATTCAGCGCAAGAAAAAAAAATCAGATAAACCTAAAATTATCTGGAAGAAAAGAGATACGGTAACAGAATACGACAGTGTGAAATTTGTTGGAAATTCTTTCTTACCTGAAAATGTAACTAATCTTACAACTCCAATTCAAATATTCAACTACTTTTTTACTGATAATTTTTTGCAAAAGGTTGTGGATATGACAACGTTATACAGTGCACAGAAAACTCCAGACAAGCCAATAAACACGTCAGTAACTGAAATGCGTAATTTTATAGGCATTTTATTATGGATGTCTTTGATCAAGCAATCCACCACAAGAAGATATTGGGCTGCTGCTACGTATACGCCTCAAGTTGCTGATGTAATGTCAGTTAACAGATTTCAGAAGTTGAAATCTTTCATACATTTTAACGACAACGGGACCCTTCAAAATAAACTGGATAAAATAAGTCCAGTATTAGACCATCTACGTTCTGTCTGTAAAACCATCCCTTTAGAAGAAAGTTTGTCAGCAGATGAGCAGGTGATACCTTTTAAAGGGCGAATTTCTCTCAAGACCTACAATCCCAAAAAACCCCATAAGTGG
>JABXWE010041243.1:0-19201 GCA_014611495.1 Limonius californicus | reverse complement strand
AGTATGAGTTCTGGAGGCAGCACTCTAATAACTTCATAATCCCCTCGATTGGCAGCATAGTCCTTTCGTGTAGGTTCTCGTCTTCTTGTAGTTTATTTCGAATGACTTCTAGCGATTCTTTGACGGGTACATTCGTGTACAGGCTTTCCAAATCGAAGCTGACGAACCGATCTTGTGGTTGAAGTTGTATGGTCTTTAGGATTTCTACAAAATGTCTGGAGTCCTTGACAAACGACGGGTTGTTGTCTTGTAGCGGTTGCACGATCGGTAGCAGATACTTGGATAGTTGGTATGTAGGCCCGTTGCGGGAGCTGGTGATCCGACGAAGAGGCATATTGATTTTGTGTATCTTTGGAAGGCCATAAAGATGCGGTGGTTTGCTATGGTGTGGTGTTAGAAACGTTGTGTAATTACTGTGTTTTTAAAATAAAGACAATGGAAGTCCAAACTACTGATTTTATTTCATAAAATAAATGTTTAACTGTCTGATTTTAAACAAAGGAATAGTGAAATCTAACAGAACAAAACAGTTATTTTTATTTAGAAAAATTTAATATTGTATGTCTTTTAGTTAAAATTAAAATTTCTGTTCTTTCGTACCTGTTGTATCAAGAAATTCGAATTTATTTTTATATTTAACTTTTTCTCTTTAAAGAATTATATTTTCAGGAAGAAACAGTTTAATTAAAAGTATGCGTGAAAAATACTTAAGGACCAGAGAACCATTAAAAACTGTTTTGCATTAACAAATTGTTTTGTCTGTTTCTGCCAAAAATGTTTACAGAAATGTAAAAACGTCCAGAAATATTATAAAATACAATAATTTTTGTGGAAAATGTATTTGTTACCAAAGCAGAATAATACCAAGTTTCTTAAATTGTGCTAAACGATGTTGCACAGAAATACCCTGAAGGTATAGAAATTGTATAAATTGTTACAATTTTTTCGATTCAAGGTGTATGTTACAATACAGCAAATATATTTAGTATGGTCAAATATTACCGTATAAAAGCTTGGGTTAAGGCAGACAGATGTTGTACAGAAATGTTTGTTTCTATAATTGGGTATTCGCGTTAATAACAATTCAAAGCGGCTGTGCTAGCTTAAAAGTGAACAAAAACTGATTACAGAGCGCAGTATGTAAACCGCTGTGTTCGCAAAGGCTTGTTGACTTTTCCTACGTACTTAGGCTATCTGCATATTTCCGTAATCAAAATGTTTATTTTGTTATATAAAACACGATAACGCACTTTTAATTTTGTTTGGTTTTCGGAAAACGTAGTCCTATCTTTCGCATGACAAACATGAGCCACCATCGACTTTCTAATGATATTTTAAATATTTAGAAACGAGCGCACGATTTTGTGTTTAATTCATAAATGTCCAAGTTCATTACGTGCAGCTGCAGATACTGTAACTTTACGGCCATTTAGAATACGCCGAAGAAAACAAATAATGGAGTCTTTTCGAACACTTTTCAGACGCAAATGGGTGCTTTGTTAAAATGGAGACGTTTAGTCCTAAAATATAAGTCTTTCTTAATAGACATAGTTTTTCATGGCTTAAATACTCTTCCTAACCATACCAAAGGGTATACCTATAGTTTTGAGACGTTTTACTGATAAAGTAGTGGCAATGCAAGAAGACCAAAATAGGATTAAAATGAAAACCATACCTGGCAAGTTGCTGAGGGTATTTACACCGTAAACTCAGCTTAGCTAGAAAAGGATGCAGCGTCGCAACTTAGGCTTTTCATTTTAATCCTACTCTAGTCTTCTTACATTGCGACTACTATAGCCAACATTCGCTGCAAACAACACATGCACTTGGCATCTTTGTCAGATGACTTGACGATATTATCAATAGGTACATTACGTCTACGCTAAGAGTAGACACAAGAAAATAGTGCCATCTAGTAATGTAATACTTTGGAGTTAACATAGATAAAACTATTTGGCTTCCTTATTACACTTGCATTTGGCTATGTCTGTTTTTTAACACTTTTTCATCCCGTACGTTTTATAACGATGTCATTGGCCATTTTAAACGTTTATCAGAAAACGTATTACATCGCATAGTACATTGCATACGCACTATAACAATCACATCAACAAAGTCAATGTAGTTGCTGTGTGATTACAAAATAACTATTCATTTATAGTTATCCTTTCTTTTATATTTTATAATGTAAGAAGATTCCACAGCGGGAATGCGAATAGTCATAGTCCTTTATTTGATGCCTCTCTTGTGGGATTTATTATTACGCATGGTCAAATATAGTGAGATATTTTTAGATTGTTCAGGGAATATCTATCGTAATATTAAAGCCGGTTTTTACTTGTTCTAAAGACGTTATGATAGAAGTTTAACGTATGATATTAAATAACATACCTTTTAAAAAATGATCAAAGACCCAGCCTAATCTTTTTACATACCTAAAGGCAATTTCTTCATATAACGATGTTTCAAGAGGGTAATGCTGCTGTGTTTCAAAAATTTGACGTGGAAATTTAAAGAGAGAGTTCGTCTTCTTCTGGTGCTAATCCGTCATCATATGATGGTGATCATCATGGCAATCTTCACATTGTCCACAGCTGAAAAAAAACCATTGTTGTTATGTAGAATCAAGTACGCCAAGAAATTCTTCTTCTTCCAGAACCTCTTCTTCCAGAACCTCTTCTGTCAAATATTTTTACTTATCATCGGATACTAGCGATCAATATGGCATTCTTGACTTTGACTACATATCTATACGAAAAAAACCCATTGTTGTCATGTAGACCCAAGTACGCCAGGACGTCCTTCTTCCCCCCGAATCTCTTTTGCCGACTATTTTTTTATCATTAGATGCCGGCAATCAACATGCCAATCTTCGCATTGTCTACAGCTGCATAAAAAACCCATTGTTGTTATGTAGTACCAAATACGCCAAGAAATTCTTCTTCCTCGAGAACCTCTTCTGCCAAACATTTCTTCTTATCTTTAGATGCTGGCGATCAACATGGCAATCTTCACATTGTCCATAGCTTCATAAAAGAGCCATTGTTGTCAAGTAGAACCAAGAACGCAAGAAATTCTTCATCCCCCGTACCTCTTCTGCCCAATATTTTTTCTTATCATCGGATGCTAGCGATCAACATGGCAGTCTCTTTGGCTACATCTGTACGGAAAAACCCATTGTTGTCATGCAGAACCAAGTACGCCAGGGCCAGTTTGTTCTCTCCAAACCTCTTCTGCCGAATATTTTTTCTTGTCATTAGATGCTGGCGATCAAGATCGCAATCTTCACATTTCCCACAGCTGCACAAAAAAGACCATTGTTGTCATGTACAACCAAGTGCGCCAAGAAATTCTTTATCCAGAATCTTTTCTGCCAATATATTTTTTAACATCGCACGATGGCGATCAACATGGCAGTCTCTTTGACTACATCTGTACGGAACAACTCATTGTTGTCATGCAGAACCAAGTACACCAGGACAATTTTCTTCCCTCCAAACCTCTTCTGCTGAATATTTTATCTTGTCATTAGATGCTGGCGATCAAGATCGCAATATTCACATTTTCCACAGCTGCACAAAAAAAACCATTGTTGTCATGTACAACCAAGTATGCCAAGATATTCTTCCTCCAGAATCTCTTCTGCCAATATATTTTTTATCATCGCATGATGGTGATCAACATCTTCACAACGAAGTACGCCAGGAAATTCTTCTTCCTCCAGAATTTCTTTTGCCAAATATTTTTTCTTATCATCGAATGCTGGCGATCAATATGGCAATCTTGGGTTTGACTACAGCTGTATGGAAAACACCTATTGCTGTCTGTACGACCAAGTACCCTAGGACATTCTTCTTCCCTTAGAACCTCCTTTACCAAATACTTTTTCGTGTAGGATAAGCTATAATATTTCATATCTTTCTGTATCCTTTATCAGGTTAGCCAGATATTGTAATTTTCTCTTTTCTACGGTTTCAAGAATATCGGTTCAATCTTTCTAATTGATACTGCTTTGTTGGTAGTGGTTCTAACTCATTTATTTGCTACCACTTGTTCGCCACCATTTGCTTGCCGCCATTTGCTCGCCACCGTTTGCTCGATTGCCTATTCCTCGCTGGGAGCGATGGTCGCGAAGACAGACACTTTTGCCTTTATAATGATCTGTTCTTTTATTTTGACATTCGATAGGTATATAGAGAGAGTATTAATTGTCATTACGGAAATATTCATTTACATGTCAAGAACTCAGGAAAGTGGTTTATCTATGCGTACATAAGTATGTGGTCGTAGATATCATAGACACAGCTAGTACGATTTTGAAATCTATAGGTTTATTGACAATGCATAGGATTCAATAAACTTAGAAGGACGTACCCTATAAACAACTATGGGATTTACAGTATTAAAATTAGGAAAATTTAAAAGTATACACAACTTAAAAATCAGATACGCTTCTCGTTAATTTTATTATAAATAAAGAAATAACTATTAGTCTATATAAATTCAAGTACAACAACATGTAATCGTGCTTTGACTATTCACATTCATTGGAGGAACTGAGTTTGAAAATTACTAACAGCATATACTAAATGCCTCCAAATAATGTTTTTGTCGAGCAAATAGTTTTCGAACATGGAGACCAGCGAGCAAAGGACAGGCGAGTAAACAGTGACGAGTAAAAGTAAAAGTGCGAAGACGCCAGTTCTTTTAGTGCCTTTGTGAATATTTCTTCAGAATATTAATTAAAAAGCAAGAAAGATAGTACCCATCCTTGCCGTGCTCCTTGCGTTATATTAATGGTGCTCTCCTAACATTCGCATTGTATGTCCATTGAAGGAAGGCAATGGTACGGAAGTCTCGATCGTCAAGTCCAACTCTTCGAAGGCATTTAATGGGCTCATCGTGTTGCACTTTATCAATTACTTTTTGGTAACAAAATACAACAAGCCTAATTATCACTGTTAACGTCTTTCCATCTTTGAATTTGTACTTGCATATAGAATATTGCCTCTCTTGTACTGACTGCGTTTTTGAACCCGAACTATGCTTGTTCCAATCGTTCCTCACTTACTTAATACCTGCTAGGAAATGACATTGAGAAAGACCTTTAGTAAATGACTCATGAACTATTTAAATATTCCCGGATTGTAGATGGATTTGAATCCCTTTGTGAGCTGCACAATACCTTATTGATTGAATAGTTTTAGAAATTTTGCTTGATAGTCATCTGGGCCTGTCGCTTTCGCACCTTTCATTCGTTAAATGGCTCTCTTTATTTAGATATTGTTATAGGTAGACCAGTTGAAGTGCTAATATCTGTTAGATTATAAAGTGTGTTCTCTAAATGGAGATCTTTTGTATCGTTGTGCTAGGTTTCTACTCCTTTTGTCGACAATTACAGCTCTATCCTCAGCAAGCAGTCTGACACATCTTGCCAAGAATGGTGAACCACTTAGAAAAACTCTATATAGAGGGGTTGTATTTTTTAAATTAAGATCTTACTCATCTGTAGGTTGTACCAAAGTTGGTGATAGTAGCTTGATAGCTCTAGAGGTATTTTTGGCTAATTTTAATTAATTCTATATGTCTTCAGAATATGTAATAGCTTCGGAACGAAGCTCTACTATACGTAATGTGTAAAGGTTAATCCTCATGTACACTGAATTATACTCATAGAGAACTATTCAACGTCTTTTACATTTTTAATATGTGTAAGTCCGACTGTATGTAAAAAATATAAAACAAGATAGTTTGAAATGATTTTTAGTTTATAAAATTTTATTTACCTATTTTTTTATTTGTATTTTTTTTAAGTTATTTGTTTGCCAGTTCAACAATAATTACAATGTTATCCATGGCATTGTTAGTAACAATATGTAGATATAAACTAGTGGCTTATGAAAGTAAATAGCCCCTCTATACGTTGGTGTGACACTATGTTTAATTTGTTAGTCACTATCGACTTCGGACATATATAAGTCTTGTGGTAGTTTACGTTTCAGTCTCTGGTGAAAATTTTGTCGACCGAAATTGTAATGTACCGCACCATCGCACTCGCGTATGTTTTTGAAGAAATTTTTAGCACTCGCACTAATATAGTCTTGAACTGTTGGTAAGCTTAATTCATAGTGTAGTTGCATGTTGCGAACGAACCAGGGAACATCTACTACAATTTTGAGTATTCTGTTTTGAAGTCTTTGTAGTTTCTCAAGATTGGTTTTAGCTGTATTGGTCCAAATGGGTGATGCGTATAGAGCTAGTGGTCTTATTAGGGATTTATCCATCAGAATGGCACACTTGGGTTGTAGTGTCGATTTTCTATTCATGAGGGGATACAGTTGAGCTAGTCTCGCGTAGCTTCGATTTAGTGTTAGGTTGACATGGAGCTTCCAAGTAAGTCGAGTGTCGAGTAGTACTCCCAAGTATTTCACTGCTGCATTAGTGGGGTTCCAGTGGATGGTATTATTGTTTAGTACTATGCTGGGTGGATTGCGAATTCTTCTGAGGGAGAAGATTTTGGCTTGGCATTTCAGGGGATCTATTTGGATATTCCATTTATTGAACCATTTGCATATTTGATTTACTGCTGTCTGCAATTCCAGCGTGGCTTGGGTGAGGTCACTGTGTTGTGTCAGTATTGCCGTATCGTCTGCTAAAGTCGCTAAGGTTGCGTTTATGGTTGGAATGTCTGAAGTATATAAATTGAACAGAAGTGGTCCTAGCACGCTCCCCTGTGGGATGCCTGCTTTAATGGCTTTTGTTCCGGATATTGTGGAATTGATGCGTACCGCAAATGTTTGGTTTTTAAGAAAAGAGAAGATTATTGCTTTTAGGTGGTTGGATATCTTGAGTTTAATTATTTTACATTTTAATCCTTCAAGCCAGACCTTGTCAAAGGCCTGGGCTACGTCAAGGAACACTGTCGCGGTGTAGCTTTTGTTTTCGAATCCCTCTTCAATTTTCTCTTAGATGTGTACTTTGTACTTGTACTTGTACTTTGTACTGCGAGTACTTTTTCCAAAAACCGAACTGAAACGGTGGTAATATGTTAAGTGGAGTAAGTTCATTCATCAGGCGAGAATATATGATTTTTTCCAAAAGCTTTGACAGCGATGTTAGTAAGCTTATCGGTCTCTAGCTATCAATCATTTTTTGTCTTTGCCCGGTTTTAGGAATACCAGTATATGAGCATGCTCCCATGTTTCTGGGAAGTAGCTCAGTCGTAGGCAGGCGTTGAATGTGGACGAGAGGTAAGCTAGGGATTTCTTGGTGAGTTGTGTTAGAATGAAGTTTGTGATGAGGTCATGCCCAGGGGATTTTCTCTTTGGGAGTTTTTCAATTGTAGTGTTGAGTTCACTCGGTGTAGTGGGTGTAATCTGTTCGGTTATCACTGGTAGATTGGTTTCTATGTAATTGGTTATATATACTGCGTGGGTTGGGGTGCAAGTAATTTTTGAGGTAAATACTTTTTCTAAATGTGTTGCGAAGGCTGCTGATTTTTCTTCGTCTGTAGCAAGTATTGTGTTGCTAATGCTTAGTGTTGGGATTTCCTCTCGTAGTTTTAAGATGCGCTTGGTAGTTCTCCACATTCCCAAGTCTCCTGGTTCGAGATCTTCAATACATTTTTTAAATGTATTGATTCTTAGCTCATCTAATTCTCGTTTAAGGGAATGTGCTAGTCTATTTAGCAGACGCTTCGTTTTCGGATTTCTGTTTCTCTGCCATTCTCGCCTGGTTTGGCTTTTTCTTTTAATTAACTCGGTTATTTTAATTGGTAGGTAAGTGTGTTTTGGTTTCTGATTATTATTTTTTTGGTTCGCGTTGCGGTATGGACGCTGTTTATTATTGAGGTTAAATTTGGATATTGTTGTATTTTAGTTTTCTTTGTTGTTTAAGCTGGTTGGGCACTGTAGTTGTTCGTCTAGAAAGATACGGAAGTTTTCCCAGTTGATTATCCCATTTATTAGTCTAGGTATTGGCTGTACTACGTGAAGTGTGCTGATGAACGAGATACTATGGTAGGTGGTCTGAGTCAAGCTCTTCTACTACATCCTGGTATGTTGGTATAGTAAAGTTCTTTTGTAAAACTATGTCTAGTATGCCCGGCAGGTGATCGCTGCGATATGGGTAGTAAGTGTATTTCGCAGGAGCTATTATTTGGAAAGAGTATTTTCCTGCATAATTTTCCATTTTAATTCCCTCTGGGTTGCTTGCTCTACATCCCCATAATTGATTTTTGGAGTTTAGGTCGCCAATCATCAGGAGCGGTTCTGTTGTATCGAATATTGCTTTTAAATCTTCCTCCTCTAGCTTCTTATTGGGTTGTCTGTAGGTGCTTAATATAGTGTGATATTGATTGTTTAGCACAATTTTAATTCCAATTGTTTCCAGGGTTAGATTATCAATGTTGGATGTGGGATGATGAACTATTTTCTTTTTGACAAGTATAGCTACTCCACCTGCTGCTATTCTGGCGTTTCTGTCTTTCCTGTATACTTGGTATCTGGGTATTTTGAACGTTATTTGTATTTATACTGAGATATTTAAAAACATATAATGTGCTTCATCATTAGTAGAACATTAACAGCGCGTAATTGTGAGTTGTAAGACACCCTTTATATAGACGGATAAATGTTTACCATCGTATTGAATATTTGATTATAAAAGTATGGAATTTGTAGAAGAGTAAGTACGTAATTATTGTGTTGTACCTAATCAGTAATCATGTTGAAATATTTTGAAGGTGACAAAAATTTTCCAATATAGATAACACATACCTCTTTTTTTCTATAAGGACGTATACGTATGATACTCAACCCTTTACTAATATTGCGTAAAATCTTCTTTTCCTGTTTCAACCTTACGCGGTTTACCTACCATCTGCTGAACAAGTTGATAATATTTAACTCTTTCGTATCACAATATATTTCCTGAGTTATCAGGAGTATCAATACTATCACTATTGGTCAGAACCCCCTTCTTATTACCCCTAGAGATCGAAGTATTATATAGTATATGCCATTACTTTAAATGGCCGTACTGATCCAAGCACTCTATTTCAATAAATTTTAAACCAGGCTAGATATAACCAGCATAATATTTCACATCCATTATTAGCCTGAAAGCTATGTAATGAAAATATTTTAGCTTGTCAGTAAATAATCTCATTAGCATTACTGGCACAAAGCCTCTCCTACTAATTAACTGAAATTCTGGACAGTATTACATCAACTTTTGGTTGAAACGTGCATTTGCAGAACTTTGTGCATAAATGTTCTGTCCTAACCATACATTGCACATTTAACAAAGGTAATTACTATTAGACATGCAGTTATTACTTTGCTGTAGCATTAATTAAGCTTATGGGAGACAAACATGCCGTCCTTCGTGTTTCGAAAGGTCGACAACCGCTCATAATTTTCTAGACGAATTTAATTCACATGGTTATAATCTCATTACTGTTTCGTTTAATGAAAATTTAATAACGGCCTTTTTGCGTCAAAGACTGGATTACCCCACACCGAAAGGAAGAGATCTGACGACATGGGTGGTTCATAATGCATATTCTCTTATGTTGACAAACGTCAAGCTTTAACTGAAAGGTTAACTTTTGAATTTTGATGTTTATTCAATGTTCACTAATTATATAAGTACTGCTAATACACTTAGAGCCGATATCAATTAAATGAAATACGTTTTCGACACTTTGTGGGGTAACTACCCACACACATATGACAAGGCAGGAATTATTTTGTCATACCGTGACAATTTTGATTAGAGAAATTTCGTAGCCGCCTACGTTGCATGAAACAAAACTGCCCATTATGTTAATTAAACCGCTTTACTAAATTCCCATGTTTTTTTGCAGCTTGTGCATGTAGAACTAGAACGTATTTAAAAAAATTTCGTTACCAAGTCGAAGAGATACATCCACTTTAATGAAGTGCTAGCAAACGCATTTAAAATACTTCTGGTAATTCGCGAAAAATGTCTAATGCAGTTTTAGAAAATTACTTCTTTTATTTTCTATTTTAAAATATACAGGGTGATTCTAAACATGTGCGAAAAGCTTCAGTCACGTATAGCGTATAGCTATTTATCTCCTAAATCACCTAGTAATTTTTTTTAATTTGGCATGTATTACGGAGATGTTGGCCGTCAAACTCTTCTACATCGATTTACTAAAATTTAAATAATTTTTTTGTTTCATTTGCGGTTGTGATATCCATCGTTGTTTTGGAAATCTTTTTGGTTCCATAATATTTTCACGTTTGATTATAGCTTTATGTTTAAATCCTCTACGTTTAGTAATTCCTAGCAATGTACTTTGGAAACACTTTATTGCAGTATAATCTTCATTCAATATTTGTTTAACAATTTTACCTTAAGCAAGTAGTTTTCCCTGTACATTTGATATATATTATTCTTCTAATTAAATGTTCGCTATCAGTCCACGGTGTCCGCATTGTAAAATAAAGTATAAATAAATATCTTCTTTGCACAGAAGTTCATCAACAACTACTTTGTGCTATTTACTTCTTAAATTTAAAAAGTATGCCAATATAGCAGGCAATAAGGCAAAGATTTAATCTAATCTCTGAAAAGTATCTTATTACTCATGCAACGGAGTTGGTCAAAATGGAACAAGAAACAAAAAAGTTATTTATATTTTAGAGAATTGATATCAAAACAGGTTGAAGCTCCATGTCCTTATAACGGTGCCGAAATTTTTACTAGGTGATTGAAGCCGTTCGCACATGTTTAGAATCAACAATAAGCTCCTTTCTGAACACTATAATTTCCAGCTACAGCTTTTACTTTGAAGTAGGCTTAGCGGCATTGCAAAAAAAGTTTCAGCCGCCTAGTATTGCCACATGTTGTTATTTCCAAACATCTTTCTAAATTACAAAAGACTTAAGAGCCTCAAAGGCCTAGATGCTATAGCGGGGATAGAACCTGGAACCCCTTGCATATCATAATTAAAGAAAATTTTTATATTAAAATTGAAGACATTTCTTATATATTTCCAGTACGAGAATGCGCTATAGTCATTATCTAGCAAACGTAACTGGAAAATAGCAATAGTGCGCATGTGCAGAGTACGTGGGCAGGAAGGTATATACAAATTTTAGATACTACTGCAGAAGCAATTTTTAGCGTAATCTTTTATCTTAATAAAAACACTTTCAAGCCATTATATTAAAAGAAAAGGTTTATTGCATTCTTATGTAAGTTTTAGCTATCTTTTATTTCTATATATTTTAAAAGATTAATAGGTCTAAACACATATGTACCACACAGTATATATAGTCTATTGAAATATGAATCTGCCGTAAGTTGTGACAAATAGAAGCTAATGGCTACATGCGTCTCTCAGATATTTTATGGTGAATTCCAGCTTCTAGGCCCTTATGGGACTTGGTTTTCCCACACTGCCACTTCTAGGCAGTGAGTGACAATCTAAAACGGTTAAGTTAACTTTTTATGTTGATTGATGGCTACAGGTTTAGTTGAAAACAACTTTCTGGGGTAATATCTCAATACTGTATTCCATAAGCGCCCGTACTACTCTCAACTTGGACTGTACTATAAAAATACTCGAGAGCCTGTATATCCATTCCAGGCATGTACAAAAAACTTAGGTTATAGAGTATTTCAATTTGTTATTACTTATAAAACCAAATGCAGTTGTTGTTATAAAAACAGTAAAGTTTATCAACGAATAGCTTAGAAATACAATTATTAATGCTATAGTTAAATGCTTTAGCGTCATGGCAATTTACGTAGGTAAAAAGTAAAATCAACGTAGGCTCATTCCCCACAAGGGGGCGGGCCGCTATAGGGGTCAGTCGGGTTCCACACCGGAACCCTAAGTCCCTCTTCAGCCACTAATGGGAATGTAAGGATAGGAAAGACCACGAAAATTGTATAATATAATTTCGTGGATTATACTGTCCTAGGAAAACTACGAAAAACCTAAGTCAGAACAGACGGCCCTGGGGTTCAAACCCAAGACCTACCGAATGAAAAGTAAACGCTCTACCGCTGAATCACCTTCCTAGGTAAAACGTAGGTATCAATCACGGGTTTGAACGTGCCTAAAGCAAATTTAAACAAATTTTGCAAACTGCCGAGGGAAACAACCTTCCTAGTTCAACGAGATTTGCTTCGAAGACAGCCAGTTATTACTTTAGATACACCTTTGAGTCATTTTGTAAAATTAAAGGTTGCACCCATTCCATAGGCACAATTTTCAATCAACTCTCTTAAACGAAATACCGTGATAATAAATAGCAATTTATAGCATTTCTTTCGCGACTTAATTTATTTGTATAATTTTTCGATTTTTTTACCTGAATTCGAAGAGTGCCTCTTGGGTACCGCTGCTATCTACAATAGTGATGGGCATAATTGAATGATTTCAATAGCCGAATGATTAGTATTCGAATGATTATAATAATCGAGATATTCATTCGAATTAATCATTCGAAACCAAAAAGCGCGCATTTCAGCAATGCGAGAAATGTCTCGCACCCTGTTTTTCGAATGATGCCTCCCTGGCATTATCGCTCTTGTCTGGAATTGTTTTTTCCCTTTTCGACTGTAGTTTGTTCTGCATTTGTTTAAATTTCGACACATTGTTATATTAACCTGATTGTAAATGCCGTTCTATGGTTTTCCGTGTTATATTATAACTTATTAAGTATTAAAAATATTTCTAATTATTTTATTATAACTGATTAATAGTTTATGTCTTTATAAGCGTAATCATGATTACTAATTTAGCCATTAAATATTCTAAACGAAAAGGTAATATGAAACGCCGGACAGATTACAAATAATCATAATTGATTAAGATCAAAAACTTTGGTTTAGTTGATATTTTTAAACAGTAACATAAACTACTGAAAGTATTTTATTTATTTATATAGTCTATGACAATAATATATTTATTTGAATAATAATCGATCTAAAAACTTCTACAATTAATATTTTTAAATTTAACATGGAAAAGTAGAAATAAATAATCGTAACTTAAGCCTGTCCAGTTCGAAATTTAATAACTTATTTTGCACAAGTTAAATATGTTATTTTGTAATTTATTTTATAGTATCTTCTCTAATTACAAATTCATTCGAATACTACTCAAATGATATTCCGACACAAACGATATTTTGATTACCAACCGAACAACGGAACAAAAGTAACCCGAGAAGTTTTTTTCATTCGAATGAATTATTAGCATCTTGATGATGGATACGTAACCGAATATTTCAAATTGTTTTATTCGAGATGCGCGCGCTGCTAAATGAACGTAGTTCGAGAAGTTTCTGTCATTCAAATGAATTATGTACATCTTGATGATGCATGCATTACCGAATATTTCGAATTCTTTCATTCGAGATGCGCGCGCTACTAAATTAATCTAGTTCGAGAATTTTTTATCATTCGAATGAATTGCTGGCATCTCGAGCTATCTCGAAATGCATGTGTAATCGAATATTTCGTATTATTTCATCCGAGAAGTTCCTATCGTTCGAAGAATTTACTCGCCTTTCGAGATATACATATACATAATCCAATATTTCGAATGATTTCATTCGATATACGCTCGTCAGTAATCTGCAATATAGGCTATAGGATTCGATTCTCAAGAACTACATATGGTCGTTTAAGGTGTTTGTGCAGTCTAGGCCCAGGAACCATTAAATAAGTATCTGAAGGTAACACCGTCGGGTAATATTAGGAAGCTGAAACGTAGTGCTTTTTTCAACATAGACTGTCTCTAATACAAGTACCCAATATATTTCGCGTTATGTCGCTAGAAAGGAAGACTTTTCGAAGACTATTATTATTTTAAAGTCATCGTTTTAAAAATTATGGTATATATATATATTGCTGTGTATTTTATTTATAAATAATTTAATTACTTAATTATATAATCGCCCCACGTTGGCAGCGACCATAATAAATGCTATGTATTTATTAAAATTGATAATATTTAATAATAAAGTAATTTAGTTGGGCGCCAAATTTGAGTTTTTACTCAAATTATATAAACATGAGACAAATACACTAGCATCTATATAGACTCCTGTAATCTCAAGGTAACGATTCGTGGCTTCACCAATTTAGATAGATAATTACGAAACAATTAAAATACATAATCTTTTAAACTATGACTTATCTTGTATGTCCAGTCCCTTTGACTAAATCGTAGACACCACCTCTTCTGAAATCTGCACAGCTGCGTTTATGCTGCTTGAAGGTCTCGTTGTTTAAATACGCTCCATTTGAATTTAAATATGACAGCATCCAGATCGCAAGTTCGACAGTTTGCGAAACAAAACCACTGAATTACTATAATTGTTTAGTTTAAATGTTCCAATTTGATAAGGTAAGTTCTTTAATAGTTTTTAACACCACAGGATTATTCTTTTTATTAAGTGAATGAAAGATATTAATTTTATTTACTTTTCTCTTTCAGAACAATTCCACAAAAGAAACACACTTCAATTAACAATTTAATTTGGTAAATTCTTTTATTATTAATCACATAGTTGAATTAAAACACAAATTCTGGTTACACTTTACTTTAATAACTGTTTCAATTTTTGTAAACAAGGTTACATAACCTATCTTAACTTTTACGAGTTCAAGGTTACGCCTCTTTTTAAAACAAAATTAAAATGAGCGCTAATTGAAAATGCGTGCGCTTTGTTTGATTACTAAATATGAACTGAATTCAATTTTTCCTGCCGGAAACCTCTACAAAATCCACAGAATTTGAAACAAAATCTAGGGAATTATTAATTTACAATTTAAATAATTAATATTAATCTTATGAATAAAAATATTGAAAAACTAATTTCATAATCGATTTCTATGAATTTTTATCTACATTTTGGTACCCAAAATTACCAAATTCCTGACAAAAAATTTAACATTTTAAAATAACGCTAAATTCGCAAAATCAACTCGAAAACCTAACAAAAACACAATTAACACAATCCTCAGACCATAACACAAGTTTTGTAACACATTAACAACCTATAAAAGAATTATACTCAACATAAATAACAAAATTCTATATCTAACCTAACTTTTTCAAAATTTATTTAGAAACACAAATATCATAAAATAAACAACATAAATCATTAAAGAAACCTATTAAATACCTTTGCTAGATATTATATTAATTAAATAGACTAGCATAAAACTTCTAAATCAAAATTATACACTTATTATCGGAAAACTTAAAATAATAGTAACTTTTGAGTTTTAGGGCTCTGGTACTGTCCAAAAGACCCACATCATCGTCTACAACGAGTATTTAGTCACACATAAGGATTTCAAAAGGCCATACACTGTAAAACATCACTTTGAGTTCATATTCCACATTACGAAGCAACGTACGAAGTATCGATAACAGTTTTTACATATAACAGGTTTATAAATATAGTTTTAACTATAATTTTACATTAATTGTTATAAATTATGACATTATTAATCTATCTAGACTATATTTCAGGTTAAAATATGGATTTTAGTTCCAATAAATATCCTTTTTAATATATCACAGTCCTTCCGAAGGTATTTTAGAGTAGTTCAAAGCATGATAAAGACATTTAACAAATAGTTAATAATAATTACATTAATTTAATATAAATATCATGGCATCTTCCCCTCTACTTAAGTTTTAAAATCTATAATCTCAATTAGGGATTTTAAAATGACAATACATTAATTTTAACAATTTCTAACATAAGGGTATAATAGTTGTATATTAAAACGACCCCTAATTTTATTATTTTTACAATTTTTTAACTCATAGCTATCACCAAATTTTCTATTTACAACATAAGGACCTTCATATGGTAGCAATAATTTAGCATTGATATTTTATCTTTTATCAACTACTCTTAGGTGTTTAACAATAACTAGGTCACCTATATCAAAACTCACATGTTTTCTAATTTTATTATATTCTCGTCGCTCATATTTTTCTTGATTTATTTGGACTTTAATTTTAATTTATTTAATAATTCCAAGAATTGATCATCATTAAGTTCTATATCTTGCCATGGTCTCATGGGTTTTTCTTTCTTCATTAATAATAAAGGTGTTTCGCCTGTTACAGTTGAAGGTACTTCATTTATGTATTTTTCAAGTCTTTCTACATAAATCATCCAATTTACGTGTTGGTCGTAATAAATTAAAATTCGTAAATATTTAATTACTTCTTGTATATATCTCTCGCTTGGATTCCCTTGTGGATGACGAATACTACAATAACACACTTTGATCTCCATTTCTTCAAAATAAGTTTTAAAACGATTATTTGTAAAATATGTAGCATTGTCAGCTAATATTCTTTTTGGCTTTCCAATTTCTTGAATAAATTTATTTATACAATTAATAGCAACGACTGAATTATTCTTCTTACATGGGAATATTTTTGTAAATTTTGTAAAGACATCAACCATAACAAACATATGTTTAAATCCTCGGCTTCTCACCAAATTTGATAAAAAATCAACAGCTATTAGATCCAAAGGATTATTTACTTTTATGCTTCGAACTTCATTCTTATTAACATGATTTTTATATTTAGCTAGACAGCATAGATGACACTGATTAATAATTTTCTTGATAATGCTTAAATCATTTTTACTATAATAATTTTCTCGATAAATTAACCAAAGTTTTCGAATTCCGACATGTCCATATTCCTCGTGGAAATATTTGGCGATTTCTTCAGTATGCTTTCGTCCTGTTACATATAATTCTCTATTATTCACAGTCTTCATTAATATCCCCTCTACTAACATCATTCCACGAAAGTTACCTTCATTTACCACTCTATTTTTCATTAAATTCACATTTATATCATTTACTTGTTGATTTTTTAAATATTGTTTTGAAAATATACCTTCTTGTTCACTTAAAATATTCATGGCTATCATAAGCTCATTTTATTTAACATTTTTTTCATAATCTTTTCTGCTTAAACTGTCCGCAACAATATTCTTTTTACCAGGAATGTATTTGATATCAAAGTTGAATTCTTGTAACAGTAAAGTCCATCTATAAATTCGACTATTTGCGAATCTAGTCTTCATTAAATGAATGAGAGCTCCATGATCGGTTTCAATAATGAAATGATTCCCTGTTAAATAATATTCTAATTTCATAACAGCAAAAACAATTGCAGCCATTTCTTTTTCTGCAATGGAATATTTTCTTTCGTAGCTTCTTAAAGATCTCAAAATGAAACAAATAGGGACTTCCTGTCCATTCTTAACTTGAGATAATTCTCCAGCTATCGAACACTCACTAGCATCGGTACGAAGCAAAAATGGTAGAGTATAATCTGGGTGATGAATTGAAATATTTTCATAAAAACTATTTTTAAGATCCTGAAAATCCTGTTCTTGCCTTTCTTTCCAAGCCCATGCCTTCCTTTTGTTCAGTTTATCATACAAAGATTATTTAGTACGTCCCTGCCCTAAGTGCGGGCCTGTACCGCATCCCCCAAGAAAAGGCTCTCGAGGGGTGGCGAGGGTAGTCTCAACAGAGTAGTAACGCAAGAAGCATGCAATGCGCATGTTAGTCTTTGTTTCTTAACATTTAGTTTAAGTGTTAGTGTTACTGTTAAGTGTTTTCAATAAAAGCTTTAAGCACATTACGTGTATGTTTTTTTTGGAATTATCAGTAAGATAATTAAGTCTTGCCATTACGGCAACCTAAACAAAACAAGATCAGAGTCGATCTAAGACTCGCCAGAACACCTTTCTTTAACAACTCTTGCAAACTAACAGCCTTTTCCGCTAGATTAGGTATAAATTTACGATAGTAGTTTAATACTCCTAAAAATCCTCTCAACATTCTTAAATTTTTAGGTCTAGGATAATTTTTAATTTCTTGTAATCGTCCTTGATCGATTGTAATACCATTTATATTAATTTTATACCCTAAGAAATTGATTTCTGATTTAAAAAATTCGTATTTTTCTGTATTTAATTTTAATCCATTGATTTCTAATTCTGACAAAATAATATCTAAATGCCTTAAATGATCTTCATATGTATTACTGTAAATAATAATATCGTCGATATAGTGGCTACAAAATTAATCATATTTGTTTAAAATATGTTGCATAGCTCGAACCAAAGCAGCACATGATGTTGATAACCCAAAAGGTACCACCTTAAATTGATAAACATTTCCATCGATGCTGAATCCAGTATATTTTCTTGAATTCCTTTCCAAAGGAATTAACCAAAAGGAATTTTTTAAATCCAATTTTGTAAATACAATTTTATTTCCTAATTTTCCCATTATACTTTCTATGTTTTGTGGAGCTTCATACTGAGGTGTAGTTTTTGAGTTAATCTGCCTTGCATCTATAAAATCAAATCCTCGTAAAATTCCCACGAATCTCTCAAAGTCAGTTACATTATCGATTATTACCTTCCTGTAAATATCACCACCAAAATGTTGTGCTAATTGTCTAATTACAGTAATATTATCATTTAACTCTTCTAATTGTTGAAAAGCATGTAATTTGTTAATAGCATAATTTTCTCTTGTGATTCCCATATTAATACTATATCTTCCTCCAAACAATTCACATCTTAGTTGTGACTGTTTATCTGGGCCCCAATAAAATTTAATAAATTTTTCTTTAAATTGTTCAAAGTCTTCACATTGATTCCTTATAGTATTAAACCATAATTCAGCGTCCCCTTTCATTGAAGCTTTTATAGTATTCATTTCTATAATATTTTCATAACATACACTCATCTGATTCTTCAATCCATTTAAATAATTTTGCATGTCATTTATAAAGGTTTTTGGAAAATAACCTTTGTTAGGAAAAAATTTTGGTAATCCTTGATCATTATTTCCTGCAATTATCATAGTATTTCCATTAGTATTAAAACTTCCTACTCTAATTTTCTTGTCCACTTCTTGTTGAATTACATTCATTTGTTGTTTAACAGCAGAGAAATCTTGTACATAATTTCCTTGCAACTCCATCATATCATTTTTAACTCCTATTATTTCCTTATTTATTTTTACTATTTCTTTACCCTTCTCATTCACTGTTTCTATTAATCGTCCATAGCTATCTGCCGCTTTTCTATTCAAATCATCAACTTTTCCTTTACAATATTCTTTCATATCTGTTCTTATA
>JABXWE010041242.1:0-11383 GCA_014611495.1 Limonius californicus | reverse complement strand
TCCAATTCGAGCAAGACCCCAATTACAGAAATTTATCCTATTTTCAAAATCTTGTCTTTCAAGTGCTTGATTCAGTTGCACACGATATGGATGGAACATATTCTTACTCAACATTCTCTTCACAGAAGTTTGACCTAAGGTCAACAAATCACTTATGTCTGCTGTACTTCTATGTGGGTCTTCAACAACAGATGCGAAAACGTTAAATTCATTTTCTTCGTTTACCACTGGCTTTATTCTTTCATGCTTTTCGTAGTTAACTGACCCAGTCCTTTCAAACCTATCCATCAATCTTTGAAATGATCTTGCATCTGGAAACCTTCTATCAGGAAACCTCTCACCGTACACTCGGGATGCCAGAAGACAATTCTTTGAGCATTCTCCAAGGATATAAATCATTTCAATTGATTCTTGGGTCGTATACTTCATTTTTATTACAAAATACTTCTTATTAAAGAAAGATAATATGTAGAAAATGTCACCAAATGTCACAGGATTACACAAATAATTACTAACACTGACATGCCAACGAGTGGCAATTGTTTCAGTTTCCTGAGCCATGTCGCCTACGTTTTTTCCCATCTTCTGTGTAAATTTACGGAAAAACATTAATATCTCAAAATAATAGTGCGATAGATACGGCAAACATAATATTTTCTGAAACAACACACTTTAAGCTTTTCAACGGCAAAATAATATACAGGGTGTTGTATTTAAGAAATTCAATTAAAATAGAATTGAAAATAGAGATGTTTGAACAAATATTTTGGACACCCTGTATAATTAAATCAAAAAGTGAAGATAGTTTAGGATAAACTAGGTCAACATTAGATTACGTGTAAATTTGTCAGGGCAACTAACAAACAGTGGCGGAGATATAACAGTTTAAAGATAGTATGTTTTTGAACAAATATTGCTTTTTAAATTCATAACTTGGCAACGCTGCATTCGACCCACACACAAATTTCAAGTTGAATACAGAACCCACAGAGGCTTTATTTCCCACATAAAAATGTAGGGTATTCCATTAAAAAAAAATATAATTTTTGGTATTGCTCTTTTTTGATACACCCTGTATACTTGAAAATAATTTTGGGTTGTAGCAAAGATGAAACGTTAAAAGTTTTATTAAGAAAATTTTCCCATAAGTTCAACGGTTTAGTAATTATTGACCGACGCGCGCTTCTTGGACAACGCTGTATACACCTTTTGCCATAATTACCATAACGTACTTAGCTGGGAGTGGTTTTCTTGTAATTCCGCAATCGTGAAGGCCTATTATTTCGTCAGTTTTGATATTATAAAATAACTGACATTTTAACGATATTTCGTCAATGCTTAAACTATATAATTTATCTTTTAAGCTGAAATGTTGAATTTTTATTTTCAGGGCATCAAACAAAAAGTCTTGCAGTCCAGGGGAATATTGCCAATGTTCAGTTATTCGTTCCAAAGACCTCTATGATGGCAGGGAAAATATTGTTGCTAAAAATCGATATGCTCTCGGGCCAAGAAAATATATACTGAGAGCAAAATTTTTATATTCTTCGGTATACCTATTCCCTTTACTATTTTGGTTTAGAATCAGTTGAGTTTTAATTAATTTTGAAACATTTTCTGGAAGAAATTTATGACATTGTTTTTCGAAATCCGTGACGCTAATTTCAGGTTCTCGATTGTTTTGGTTCACCAAGCTTCAGGCGTTTATTTTGAATATGAAGTGCTTTTATTCTGCGCTGTAATTTTTTATTTTTTACGGAATAGGATATTATTGTTGAAGACGTTTGAGTAGCAACAGTTCTAATTATATTTTGAAGAACATCCGGTTCTATTGTTTGACAGGGCGGCAATAGTGGACTGCTTGTGGTGGCAGAAGAACAGACTCTCTTATTTGAAATTGCATGCCTTTCGATAGGCGTCTTTCTTTTCCCAGTAACTCGAGGAGGTGGATTTGAAATGTTGAAAATAGTTGGCTTTGCTATTTCTAGAAGTCTGTTTTTTAATGGGCTTGTAAACATTGCTTCTTCGAAGTGATTGCCGCAAATTCTGCAGTTATTGTATAGATATTCAGCACTTCTATCCATTAAATCTTGACGCCGACGCAAACTAACCCAACTTTTAGCCCTACAAAAAATTGTGAACTTAGTGTTATGCAATTATATTGCAGCATAAATATCTAAAGTATACACGACAAAAACCGGCAATTCGATTTTTCATCTTTAATGCACATTAAAACTATTACAGTTCAACAAGCGTACCTATTAACATCCTTCGGAAATCGGAAAAAACTGACACCTTCGTGGGATTTCCAGCTATTAGTGCAGTTTGGAGCGGAGCACCAGATTCCACCTTTTCTCGACATTATGTTTTAACTTTCTTAAATACAAGTAAAACAGTATTTAATAATTTAAACACACACTACCGTACTGCATTCACTGCATCTAAGATGCTCGGATACATACCGGAAGGCGTGACAATGTACCGCATGCGCGCTGAAAATTTGGACCCGTCAACAAGCTAAGTGTTGCTTCTGTTTCACTAGTGTATTATTCTGTGCCGTTACCTCTTATTATTTCAAATGTATAGAAACTTTAATTAATCTCACCACAATTTTTTTAACAATGAATATCAAGATTTAACGTGCTCTCCCTCTTATGCCCAATAACACTAAATGTTTCTAAATTAAATTATAAAGTATGTTTTTGCTGTCAAAATTATTGATATACACTGACCGGCAGAAAAAACCGCCACCCTACAGATTTTCAATATTTCGATATTTAATGTTACGTTTTAATATGTTTAGGCATCTACAACCAATTTGTGAATGTAAAAATGCAAAATGCTATTAAAAATAAGGTAATACCTATCTTTTATACCGTTAAACTATTACAAATACGCTTTGATAGTGATTTGTGCGATTGTTTAACTTACAAACAGTGCCTCCCATTCAATTGTTTAGCAGCTGTATATGTCATATTTTTGTAATTGTTCATCAGTTGAAGGTGGTTAAACTGTTCTTTGTCGTACACGATGGTTTTAAGTGCTACAAATGTTACTAACGCAGTAGCTTTAATAGAGGATGGTCGTTCCATGTCCTATGTTGCTAGAGTTCTCGGAGTAGCCCGTTCTACTCTCCGTGATACCTTAAGACGTTATCAAGAAACTCGCAGCTTCACCAGGAGACCTGATTCGAGCCGTAGAAGATTCACTTCGATGCGTGATGACCGGTATATGGTCGCATTCATTTTAAGAAATAGGCATTGTACCGCTGTTGAAGTCCGACAAGATGTTCTACGAGTGCGGGATGTTAATGTCAGCAAAAGAATGGTTAGGAGAATATTTGCCAAAGCGGGATTATCTGCTAGTAGACCACTGCACGGCCCAGAATTGCTCCCACTACATCGCATAGCCCGCCTGAATTTTGCTCGACAACACCTAAATTGGACTGAAGAACAGTGGGGTCAGGTTCTCTTTACGGACGAGTCGAGATTTTGTTTAAGAGGTTCTGATGGACGTGAAAGACTGTGGAGGAGGCCCGGAGAACGATACGCATCTTGCACTTTTACTCCAAGGATAGTTTTAATGGAAGCTCGATTATGGTATGGGCAGGCATTTCTTCTGAAGCCCCTACAGATCTTGTCTTTGTAGATAGGGGTTTCTCTAACGGCTGCCCGGTACATAACGAAATTTTAGAAAAGCGTGTGGTCTCGTTTGCCCCTCTTATTGGAAAAAACTTTCTTTTAATGCAGGACAATGCCAGATGTGTAAGCTGGTACTTGGAGGAAGTCCAAATAAATCGTTTGGTTTGGCCCGCACACAGTCCAGACTTAAATCCTATAGAACACTTACAGGATAAGCTAGGAAGAGCATTCAGAGGTCGTTTAGTAGCACCAAACAACCTAAACGAGCTTCGAGTTACTCTGCTAAAAGAGTGGGATCAAATTCCCGAAGAGGATAGACGAGGATTGATAAACGCCTTGTCGACTAAATGAAGTTATTCGTGCTCGAGGTGGAAACACACGGTATTACAAGCAATAACTTTAATATAAACTATTGATACCAGAATACTTTACGTTAGTTGTCTTTTAACATTTTTTTTGTTTTTTTAATGTTTTCGTCGTTTCTCAACTTTTATTTTGTTTAACAGGTTAAAAATTTGTAAAAACTACTTAATAAACATTGCTGAATGTTAACCATTCGCTTACTTCCTGTTCTTTTGTGAAAATAGTATGCAAAAATCGAAAAATGTAGGGTGGCGGTTTTTTATGCCGGTCAGTGTAGTTTTTATACTAGACCGGTAGTACGCTCACGTTGAATACAAGATGTCCCAAAAAACCCATCACTTACCTGTTCAAAGTCTTTGTGAACAATCGTGAGTTGTATAGAGTTCATCTTATCTCCATGACTAGCCATGAGATCATAAATAGTGGACTTGTTAGACTTAATATTCTCAGAAACTTGTGACATAGCTAAGAAGGCTTGGAATTCCTTCTGTAACTCGAAATACTTTGTACTCTGCTCCTTGCCCATAATCCTCATCTCTTCCAACTGGCTCAAATAGAGCTCCACAACCCATATAACAATCAGGGTTATTTGTGTCTTTTCCTGAGGTTTAAGAGTTTCCAGCTTTTTGCGGAGGAATGTTTTTAGTGCATCCTGCTGATCCACTTGGATGAACTTTAAGCACACTTCTTCGAAGCTTGTATGGGTTTCTGCATATCTCTGGGCACTTATGAGATACTTCCCCTTGTCAAAAAGCATATCTGCTTCTTTTATCAGTACATGGTTATAGTGAACCTGATTGTCTCGCGAGTATTTTTTGGCAAGGTCAAACTTCTTGTTTTCACAATAAATCTGCCACACATTTCGTTCTTCTTTTGTTACTTTAAAACGAAACACTGCGTTTTCGGTTACAGCCCATATGGCGCCTATGAAAACAATTTAGTTGTAGCATTATTATATGAAAAGGGATAGAAAATTAAGTTAAAATTTCTTACCTGTCATGGAATCTTTTATGATATTAACAAGCCTGCCAAATGCTTCATTGTAATTATCTTCATATACCACTTCCTTGTTTAACAGAGAAACTCCTTTGATTTTGTCACTGTATGCTAAAAGCACATGGAACTCTGTTAGGACACATGCAAAGGGAGGCTTTTGCAAGACTGAATAATCTTCATACAGTGGTTTGGGATATGATATTATCTGTGATTTTTCTATAATTGCTTCTATATCTTCCTGGGTGGCAGGATCAATCTAGAAATTATATATTATTCACTGTTATTTCTCAAGTGATCTTTATTGTACAGGGTATTTGTAAACTGCATTACAATGCTATAACTTTTTTTATTAGTAAACGTAGAAGACACACATTATTTTGTTCTTATATACAGGCATACATCCTACAACAAAATGGTGTTGTCAGTTTGTAACACCACCTCTATTCTATTCACAATTTTGTACAAAGTGTTTTGACAAAATTCTGTGTCGTGTAATACAGAATTCTGTTTGCAAAATTGTGTACATTCATGCCCTAAAGTCTGCAGAATTATGTTCAGATCTGCGTCGTATCGATGCGCAAATGAGCAATTTTTAGTGTTCATCAATGATTACAGAGGGCAGAGGTAAATGTTTTACTACATGTTTAACCTTGTCCACACTTAACATAACTTATAAACACCACAAAACATACTCAAAAACACAGAAAAATAATGAAACCTTGATAGAATTCTACATTAGTGATGGGCGTATCTCGAATGAAATCATTCGAAATATTAGATTATGCATATATAGTAAGATCTCTTTTAGTGCTTCCTCGATATACCGCGATCTGCTCGAAGCCTATAAAAATTCAAATTATCGCGGCATTTCATTGATTCGTTTATAATACGATTATTCCCGAACATGAACTATTCAGCAAAAGGTATCAATTTGTTGTAGCACTGTTCTTCCCCTAAATCTATGTTTTTTGGTGCGTCTGTTTTCGTGCATCATGTTAATTAGCAGTGAAACAGTGGCCATGCTATCAATACGAGTTGGAGTGAAGAAGAACCCAAAGAACTTGTTACAGATTTCCTTAGTAAAAGTTTGGTAAGGATAACCAAAATCGTTGATCAAAATGTAGTAAATGATCGAGATTTTGAAAGGAGTGCAAAAGCAAGTTGAGACATTTTGGATGCGATCTTCTGCTACCAACATTTGCTTAACGAGAGAAAAAGAAAGCGACAAATCACACTAGACGACTTCATCGCAAAAAAATCCAGAATTTCAAGAGCCAGAACCGTCATATGTTTATGTGTTATGTAACATATATTATTATGCAAATTAATATAAAAATAACTTAAAATTAAAGTAAAATTTGTTTATTTTTGGTCACATGTTCCCCTTTCCCCATTTACAATGTGTTCAAATGACCTCATTTAACGCTGTTTCATTTAGCGCTTTGTCATATAGGGACGCATCCTAAGTACTAACTGAGATCTTACTGTATGCGAGTAATTCCTTCTTGCAGTCGTACCTGATTCTCTAAGGCGCAAAAGGGCACGTGAAATTACCCTGTGTGGTTCCTGACATATCAACAATGTCGACCTGGCCCCCTTGAAGGGGCATTTGATAACACCTCCTTTCAATCGATGATCTCTGCCACCCATAAACATGGCGTCGACGACATCACAAACACATGGATAAAACCATGTTAGGAGGGCGCCACATTCAGGTTTGTCTGGGAGAAGAAACTCTCAGGGTACATGCTGCCAAGGGCTGTCCACAAGGGGGAGGTTCATCCCCCCTTTTATGGAACCTGGTAGTAAATGAACTTCTACAGAAACTCAATGATGAAGGGTTCTATGATCAAGATTATGTGGATAGCGTAGTCATCCTCATTAAGGGCAAACCTCATGCAGAGGGCGCTAAACACACTCAAAGTTGGTGCGTACGGGAAAACCTCAAGGTTAATCCCTGTAAAACATTAATAATACCCTTCACCAAGAAAAGAGATACAGGGGCATTTGAAAACCTGAAAAACTTTGGTGAAAGTATTCAGTTTAGCCAGGAGGTCAAATATCCGGGCATCACCCTGAATGCAAAATTGAACTGGAATATACACCTGAATAAAATCTCAAACAAAGCGAAAATTGCACCCTGGTGTGGTGGCCTAAAGTAAAGAAAAAAATAAGCATCACAAAACTAACCAGGATACGAAGACTGGCTTGTTTGTGTATATGTGGAGTCATGAACAGCACTCCAACTGCATCTATGGAAGCCCTTCTGGGACTAATCCCTTTGGATATAAATAAAAACGGGAAGCCTGGATTGCAGCACATAGAAGGAAATCCACCGGCAACTGGCCACCAGCCAGGAACGATATGGACACAAACGAATACAGGAAGTAGTAGAAGGCAACTCCATCCTTCAAATGGGTACCAAATATATCCTTCCAGAGTATTCCTTTGACAAACCATTCACTGTGAGATATAATCGCAATGACTGGGCCCAAGGAACCCTATCTCAGCTGTCAACGGGCCTAGTTTGGTACACAGTCGGCTCCCGCACAGCAGAAGGCACAGGGGCCGGAATATATGGGCAAAGACTAAAGGAGAACGTTATTGTATCCTTGGGAAATAAGGCCAGTCTTTCAAGCTGAAGTCTTTGCAATAATGCAATGCAAAACACGGGTATACTCAACAACGCATAAGCATCTTATCTGACAGTCAAGCAGCTTTAAAAGCACTTGAATCACCTTGCATGAATTCTAAATTAACGAGGGAATGTCTATACCTCCTGACATCCTTGTGTGAGAAGAACGTAGTTCAGCTCATATGGGTGCCAGGACACAAGGGGGTAGAGGGAAACGAGAAAACAAATTCCTTCGCGAAAACCGGTGCATCCACCCCGTTTATAGAGCCAGAACCTCTATTGGGTATCCCCAAACAAAGCATCCGAACAGCAGTAAAAATGTGGACCATCACACAACAAATTTGTCGCTGGGTGGCAGTACAGGGACAAAAACTGGGGAAGGAAATAATTGGAACGCCTTCTCGCAGACTAACAACTGACGTCCTCCATCTAGGACGAATTCAGATTAGGCGGTTGGTAGGACTTGTAACAGGGCACTGCGACCTGCGAAAACACCTTCACAAAATCGGTGTATATAGAGGAGATAAACTCTGTAGATTATGTGAAGAAGAGGAGGAAACAGCCTCACACATAATCTTCGACTGTCCAGCACTTTAACGCAAGAGACAGCAACTATTAAGAGGAGCACTTCGTGAAACAACCTTCACACTTGATAACCTCAAAAAAAAATATCCTGCAACTCGTTCAGGGCACAGATCTACTTTGAAAGAAGACCATAGATTAGAAGTGCAAACCGGGCTAACTAACCCCCTTCAAAACCCTGCTGTTAATCAATCAATCAATCAATGTCGACCTGGCGATCTCCTCTTCGGTGCATAGCAACGGCTAAATTTCGTTGTGCTATTGTTAAATAGTTTCTCTGCATTGTTGTTTATTATTAAGAACACAAATATAACACACGAATAAAAAAAACAATTAACAAAAAGAATTTTAAGAAGACAGGAAAGATTATTCAATCAAACACACAAACTCAACTGGACACTACTTAATACAGTTAAACAATTGTAACTGGATTCGGTTGTTTTTTGTTTTTTAACATCAAACATTGCCGCTTGCTCTAATTATCAATAATAGACGACCATTAGCCGCCAAATACAAACATATATGTTTTATATTACAACATCCCTAATCATTTTTGAGTAATTGAGATAAAATAATTTCAGCAATTTATGTCACTGTTTAAAAATAAGAAATAAACCAATTTTATTGATCTTAAATCAGTTACGATGATTTGTAATCCATCCAGTTTTTCATATTACCTATCCAATTAAAAAATGTAGTGTCTAAATTGGTTGTCATGATTACGCTTGTAAAGATATAAACTATTAATCGATTATAATAAAATAATCAGAAAACTGAAAAAACTATTTGAGATAAAAGTGGGATTGCCTGGGAGTCATCATTCAAAAGGCAGGATGCAAGGCATTTCTTTCATTAGCGAAAAGCTCATTAAATTAGCTTCCATCTGATACTGAATATTAAATATCCAAAGATAATAATATAGTATATTATAGTAATTTAAAGTAATATGGAAAGGCTCCAAATTTTGCTGTAGTAGTTCATGTTCTGTCTACAATTATATAACTAAAATGTCATAAAATGTAAAGTCAATTGCATTTATATTGTTAAACAAAATTATACTATGTTCAGTTAAATATTCGTAGAAAAAAGACTTTGTATGAATCAGATCGAACGAATTTTGTCAAAAACATTTGATAACTTGGTAAAACTTTTATGTAATTACCAAATGATTTAACAAGTTTGGTGGTCTAATTTTGTTGTGGTGTAGTTTTAATAGCGGCTGTCATTTGATTTACACTTTTGAATAAAATGTTAATGTATTAGTAATTTATTATATATATAGCGGGTGTGCCAACTAAAAATCTGCCCTGAATAAGTTTGTATGTGATCAAAATTGACACAGCTCAACAACAGTACCATGTACACTGTACAGCTTGCCCGATTTAAGCTTGCTTGTGAGTGAACATTGCGCATTACCACCACTACCACGAAATTGGTGGGGGAGGATCAGAGATCATTTCATCGTGTGTTTGTAGCAGTCAATATCGCTGTATGGAGTTTCAATCTAAAATTAAAGCAGGGAAGCCCTTTCTTTTACTGAGTGTACTGAATGCTAACTGCCCATATACATTGTATTCGTCTCTGTTCCTCCTAGTGCCTACTCTTTTTCACACCGCGCAGCTCCCACCAGCAAGGTTAAATGTTAAAGGTCAGCTGTAAATCATAGAAGGAAATCTAGTAAGCTGAAATCAGATGATCTGGCTGGCCACTCCACAGGATCTTAAGCAAATCTACATAATAAAAACTTATCCTTTTAGTTTCTATTGTCTTATCAAAAATGCAAACAATTTACACTTTTTACAGAAAGTGACAGTCGATAACAATTCTCGACACACTCTTACAAACGAATAGAATTAAAAAACAAACATTGTATTGTTTTGTTTTGTTGCTATATTACGTATTTTAATGTTTATTGTACAGAGAACAGTAGTGCCCGCTTTGAAGTAGAGTAAATGTCCCCTGTTGAATTAAATGATATGCAAATAATTCGTAGAAGCATTTTAAAATTATAAGCCTTTTATGTTTTCTCTTATCGGATTTAATAATATATATGAGATACATAAGCCAAAGTACATTTATATAAAGCAGGTACATAAATAATAATAATAATAATAATAATAAACTGTCTTTATTGATTAAGATACACCAGAGAAAAATAAACAAATTCTTTGATAACTAGGGCGAAGTTCAGTTTATGGAGAAATAATAATCCATAAACTGCTCTCCCACTTAACCCTAGAGGAAGGAAAAGACGGAAATAATAAAAAGAGAGAGAGAGAGAGAGAGAGAGAAGAGGATGAATGAGAAAGAAGAAGAGAATAATGAAGATGTAGGTAAGGGGAAGAAAATGAAAACGATGAGTGTATGACAATACACAGCGAAAGAGGAGAACTGTACATCAATCCATTTTAGAATTCATTAACTACTGCGTTATGAATTTTGCACAGCAAGAAGTAATCTCCCGAGCTGAGATCGAAACCTGGGCAGAGGTAGTGACTTGAGATGCAAGGGTAAATTGTTATAATTGTGAGCTATTTGGTAAGAGAAACTTCGCTTACCTAGTTCAGTATAATGCATAGGAATACTTATATTGCCCCTGAATCTCAAATTTAGATTATGTACATCGGTTCGAAATCTGATTTTATTATACAGATACGGCGGGGTTTTGGTAAGTAGAATTTTATGATAAAGACATGAAGCATGTAAAGAGCGCCTATTAAACATGTTTAACCAAGAAACCTCTATTAGTTTGTGTGTAATTCTTTCGTATTTTCGTATACCAAATATTAGTCGTAAACATGCATTCTGGAGTTTCTGCAACCTGGCAGTATCTCGAGAGTCCAGGCAGGAACCATAAACAACGTCACAATAATCAACTTTTGATAAAACTAGGCTATTGCATAATACAACTTTAATTTCTTTGCTCAAAACATGTCGGTTATAGAAAATTTGTCTGAGGTTACAGTAGGCACTTTGTAAACATTTTGACACGTGCTGCTTGAAGCGCAACGCAGAGTCGAGGGTTAGTCCCAGGTTTTTAGACGTTTCATGTACAGGGAGAATGCTATCCTCTATTCTAATTACTACCTCCTTCGCGGCCCGGCTTACATCATTCCTTCTACCAAACAGCATTACAGCTGATTTGCCAGCATTTAATTTAAGCGCA
>JABXWE010041240.1:0-10314 GCA_014611495.1 Limonius californicus | reverse complement strand
AAGACAAAGCAACATACCGTGAACAGTTTGTACCTCCTGAAATGAGCATGTTGGCCTATTTACTGACTAAGGTAGGTAAATTGTGCTTACTGTATAGTTCACCGTATGGTATTGAGTTTATAATACTTAAATAAAATTGTTTGAGGGAAACCTTTAATTGTATAATCTGTTAACACAAAATGTTTCTTAAGCAAAAATATTTTTCACCTTGGTACAGTTGAGCCCACTTACAAAATATATAGTGGCATACATTTCTGCCCAACTACTTAGATTTTAAAATTATTTCTAGCCTGATGCTGGACCTGACTGCGATGATGTCTCTAGCGATTCTGAAAGTGAAGAAGAAGACGTATTTGATGCCCCACCCGTAGAAATACCAAATAACAATGAACACTCTGATCCCAATTCGTATTCCTGGGTTGTACTTAAATTAGCAACTTTGCGAATTGTCCAAACAAGACTGAATGATTTCCTAGCAGTAAGTAATTTTATAAAAAAGGTTGTAAAGTTTAACAGTTGTTGCATATTGAAATTTAGGTAGCGGGACTAGAGATATCTGAGTTGCCTGTTGCTAGTCCGTTGGTCCACAGCACTTTAAGGCGTCTTGGTAAGTGGCAAGAAGCTTTGAAGAAAGAACTGGACAACAGACAGGCACCTCCAGAATACATTCCAGGGTGTTTTGTCGAAAACACTAGTGGGCCTCCGTTACAAAAGTATAGGTAAGTAAATTTAGTATTAAAAATAAAGAATTTTTTTATACAAATTTACATTTTTGAAAAAGAAATATAAATTTTAGTTTTGAAATAAACGCTTTTTAACCATAAAAATGTCTTTAAAATTATGCCATTTGTCGGATGCCATATTTCTAAACCAGTAATATGTACAGAAATGGTGACAAAGGGGGGGGCCCTTCATACCATTCCCCAGAAACCCGTAGAGTGTAGGGTAGCGAATGGAGGGAGTAAACTGGGAGAGTGACGGGGATGAGAATGGGGAGGAGAGGAAACGGGAGAAGGAGAGGAAGGGGAAAATGGGGAAAGAGAATAAGTAAAGGAGAAAAGGGATGAGGAGAATTGAGGAAAGAAAGTGGTTGAAAGAAGGAAAGAGGAACTAGGGAATGGCAGCAAATGGGCATGAGGAAGGGGCGATAAAAAGCGAAAAAAGGAAATGGGGGTCACTTGTCAACAAGCGGGCCGGTCCAGATGCACTTTTACCGGGTCGCTGTTGTGCACATTTCCGATAGTTCCCCGAGTCCGAGTCGGTTCGGTTCGGTTGAAAAGTGAAAGCATCGTTTCCGGGAGAAGAATTTTTTATTTGATTACCTCTTTTTGGGGTCCGGCGTTCAAAAGATTTTGGGCTGGGATCGCACTTACATATCGTTACTTCTGGTCCTTTGCTGCTGCTCGGCGCGTTCTCCAAACCCACCTATGAAGCTAACACATGCAAAATAAGATAAAACCGTGGGAATCGCTGGCGACCGTCTGGAGAGCCCGACGGCCAAAAACGAAATATCGCCGAAAAGCCCGCGTCGAACTCCGTTCCCACTTCGGGGATCGCAGTCGGGTAAATCTAAACTAACCCCGGCTCATCTCAAATTCTCCGAATTTATGCACTGACCCGATTTCGTGTTTTTTTTACAATTTTACTGTAATTTTCCAAATACCGCGCGACATCGAAACCGGGCGTACCCGAAAAAGCGGAAAAACTATCAGGGGGGTTTCAGTTTTTGCCTCCCTCCCTCGATATGTCGAGCTTTCCTCTACGGCCGACCGTCCGACGCTCCTTCCGCCGAAAAAACGGTGGCCGTACCAAAATCGGGAAAATCGCCGAAATCCCGACGTTGATACCCTCCCCCGTCCTTTAATTCGACGACCTCTAAAAGTTTTGGCAGTGGGGGTTTGATATCAAGCCCAGGTGGGTTTACAAATGGCACAAAACTACAGTCACTTCTCGACTTACGACGGGGTTCGGTTCCAGACGTAAGTCGAAATAGTCTAAGTCGAATTTCATACAAAAACGCCAGAAGCGTGCAAGATATTGTAACGGTCCGCCCACATGTTGGACGGTTGCCTGGTTTTAGCTCAGATCCAGAAGTTCGTAATAACAGAGAGACTGTAATGGTTATAACAGGATTTATTCTATTTAAATGTTACAATAAAAGCAAAATATGTTTGATTCTGGTGTTATAAAGAAAATAATAATGTATTTAAAATCCCGGTCGGTACGCCCCTGGATGGAATCAGCAAGTCGGTTCACTGACCGGCGGAGATTGCGTTCCAGCTGTAGGTCGAGCGCCGCATGTGTACTCTCTATTTACATAAACAAACGAAAGTGGTTGCCACGTGGCAGTTAGTTTAAATACGTGTAACAGATTGTATTTCGAAATTATTAATCTGAACTTTTGAAGTGTTCACACATTGATTAGAATAACTTGTCATCTGGCGCTCGTATGGGTTAATTGATTCCGCGTGGGTAGCGTGTCCTTCCTGGGTCAATGAACGTTTTGCTTAATCTAGATGCTGGCAAAGTTCTTGGATTCGTAATTTCGCCGGTGGATAAATTTAAATGTTTCGTAGGATATTGTAACAATAAAACATTACTGTACGGTGAGTGCTTGAAATTGTTACTGCCTAATTTTTAAAATACGTAAAATCTGTCCTGACAGACTATAACGTATTGTTAAATTTCCCAAACGGGAAAATATGAAAATCAAAGGTCAAATTTGCTTGGCCTGGCCGGCTTATAAAACCTTTAATCTCTTATTTCTCTGATCTGTTAACCTGATTGACACTAACTGGCATAACCTGCTGAATATCAATCAAGGTAACCCCAACGGCGAAGTGTTCCACAAAATGAATAAATGCGACACCGTACAGGTACGCGGATTTTATGGAATTCTCCAACGGACTGGAATATTCTCACGGACTGAGAATATTTTGGCGGCTCAACTTCTTCTCTGGCGGACTGGTAATTCTATTCTCGGCTGACTTCCTCGATGAAGCATTCGACTCATAATTAACAAATTTATGCGAGGATCCTGTATATATATATATATATATATATATAGGATTTCCTTTCTTGGCGCGTCTCTCCGGAGTGTTTTCGTACGCGATGAATGCGTGGGGGAAAACAATTTAGAACTCCACTTACACTGGCGCAGGCGACTCTTTTCAGAATTAAAGCGACCTAACATTTAATTATCAAATGCTGGAACAGTTGCTTCTGGGAAATTTTGTTACAACTAACAATAGAGATATCCGTAAGAAATCAATTCAAATCAAATTATTTTCTCTTTTTATCTAAAATTCAGAAACAAATTTTTAGATAGCTGCTCAGCATTAAATTACATAACTTGGTTCTAATTTAACTAATTTTCTATCTTTTATAGTTCCTAAAATCCTCATGTTACTAGTCGAAATTTGATGCACCCTACATTAGCTTCATGTAATAACAACAGTTTTGTAATTACAGACAACTGCTAGAGCCCCACAATACCCCATTCATAAACAAGAGTGCAGCAAGTGCAGTGCGGCGTCTTTGGACATACCTTGTTCACCAAGAAACTGTCCAAGACATTTTTATTAGAGCAGTGTTTGGTAAGCGCCGTTCTATTACCGCAATCGATGAAGTCCTTCCACATCCAGAACCAGTTATCGAGCCTGTACGCATAATCCATAAAGAGCAGGACTCCATTGCAGCCTTCAGCTTAAACCAGGTAACAGCTGTAACGTGCACACACACATAGCTTGCTGATACCTCAATGCACATTTTAATAAAGGATTTTTATGCACAGGTGAATGGTGGACTGATAGTCATAGCCACCCCACGAGAGCTCCAGGAAATGGACATCTCTTTGCTGTTGGAGCTTCCGGCGTGGCTTGAAGACGAATGTGAACTGGATATCTTGAATTTGAAGCAAGATGCTCCAGATTCAACCGTTCCTCCCTTCTTGGTGATACAAAGTGCGGGCGATAAAGCTAAGGATACGCAGCCTGGCAGCCCCCAGTCGGCACTTGCTGGTCAAAGTGGACGAGGCACTAGTGTGGTAAGAATTTAATCAAGTATTTTTTAGTGTGGCTGTTGTGTGCAATTAATTAACTTTCTGATTAGTGTGATTGTTGTGTACAAAGATGGAGTTAATGAATATTAATTGTAATTAATTATCCACGAGTTCTTGAATTCGAAATTTGGGAGCTATTTTGCTATATTTTGGTAAGTAATTTTTATCATAGTAGAGATATTATAAAATTAGTTGCAAGAAAAAAGATTTGGATTTAATGGGAATTGGGAGTTCAATTTTTTGAGTAGTAAATGCATCCAATTTAAAACCCTCCGTTTGATGTATCCACAAACAAAAGCAGGTGGTTTTCAGTTTGGCACATGTTGTAAGTGGAGGTTATGTTCTGTGCATTGTTTTAAACTGTCAAACAAATTAGTAAAAATTCCATTGTGTTTGGTAGTGAATTGTGGTAGCAAATCATTGAGACACAGAAAACTACAACTTCATAGAGTTTCATCTAAATTTATTTTCTAAATGCTAAACATCAAGCCTTTTTAAACGGCAGTTAAGGCTTTATTTCCACTTGCACAATGCTGAAAAATCACGTGATTTTAGCCATATGATTTTTGTTGGTATATCAAGTTGAAGATAATTGCTGCTGGAAGACATACAAACAACTTGTTTACAAATATTTGTATACTAATATACAGGGTGATTCGGGAGGAAACGGCAATATTTGGAGAATATGTTCGGGAGGTCAAGACAAGTAAAAAAGCCTAATAAACATGTGTCCGAATCTCAACCGTTATGGAGATATTAACGATTTTCCACTAATAAAACAACTTTGCCATGAGAAACAAAATCTATTATTATTGTAACCATTTTGACGTTCTCCATAATTTGCAAATTCTGGTGCGTTAGTTATTAGATCGTTTTGTTTTATCGACGTATTCATCGAGATGCCTGCAACATTTACACATCAGGAATATGCTGACATGATATTCATTTATGGATACTGCAATGGATGCGCTAATCGTGCAGTTGTTGAATATCAGCATCGTTTTCCCAATAGAAGAGCGCCCCACAAAAGCGTTTTTTAAAGGGTCTTCAACAATGCACGTGAATCTGGTATGTTTCCTAGTGCACGGATCTTATCGGAACGGGAAAATGGTCCAGATGTGGAGGTGCAAGAAGAAATTCTTGGTGTAGTGCAACGTAGCCCTGGAATAAGTACAAGGAGACTTGCAGCCCGTCTTCAAATTCCTCAAACTGCGGCATGGCAGACTCTTCGCAAGAATGGCCTGAAACCATATCACATTCAGCGTATCCAACATCTTGAAGATGGTGATTTTGCCCCAAGACTGGAATTCTCCAACTGGATACGTCAGAATCCTGGAATACACCGAAACATCTTGTTCACTGATGAAGCGCAGTTCACCAGGGACGGTGTAAATAACTCTCACAATGAGCACCGATGGTCGGATGAAAATCCACATGCCACAATCGAAAGTAACTTCCAACGTCGGTTCAGCATAAATGTATGGTGCGGTATGCTTAACGATCAGCTGATTGGCCCTGTTGTGCTAGATGGTCGTTTGACGGGGGCAATTTATTTGCAATTCTTGGATACTAATTTAACGGATCTTCTTGAGGATGTGCCTTTGGATATACGGCAAAACATGTACTTTCAACATGATGGAGCGCCTGCTCATTACAGCCTTGACGTTCGGGCTTACCTCGATGAGCGCTTTCCCCATCATTGGATTGGTCGAGGAGGTTCTCTCAATTGGCCGCCAAGATCACCGGACCTCACTCCACTTGATTATTGCCTCTGGGGATGGTTAAAATCTTTAGTTTATGCAACGAAAGTTGAAACAAGAGATGCACTGCTGGATCGCATACAAAATTCTGCAGCAATCATACGTGACTCTCACCGAAAACTTCGACGCGCAACGCGATCGATTCAAAAACGCGCTGAATATTGTATCGATGCAGGGGGTGGTATTTTTGAACATATGATTTAAAATTAATTTCTTGTAGTATGATATGTTATTTTTGATGAACAGATGTCAGTAAAATAAAGCCTGTAACTAGTAACTCGTGTTAAGTTCTATGAGTAGACTACCTTACCATTTTTCAACATATCTCCATAACGGTTGAGATTCGGACACATGTTTATTAGGCTTTTTTACTTGTCTTGACCTCCCGAACATATTCTCCAAATATTGCCGTTTCCTCCCGAATCACCCTGTATAGGAGTAAATATTTATTGCAAATTATAATTGAATCTGCAGACTTTTTGTTGTGTCTTGGGCTGTGGGAGACGATGATTTAGTCAGTTTCTACAGAATTTCAAAAAATTACAGTGAAAAATACTTATGAAAAAAATATAATTTTTTTGGTGACTTCATACCAAACTGCACAGTATATTTAAATTTTATTGTATACCTTCTCACAATTAATTAATTGTTTATACAGGATTCCCCATATTAAACTGCCCACTTTATTATTCGGATAAAATCATTCTAAGTCGACTAAAAAAATCTTTTACTTCACTAATGTACAGCTAATTCTATGAGACTTATTACTGACTTAAACATTTATTCAACTTTTAAAAATCATGTCTTCTAAATGCCCTCCAGCAACTTGAATACAACTTTCAATTCTAAATGCAAACTGGTGCATCACCCGGCGAAGCAAATCTCCATCTGTTCGTGTGGTTTCTTCTCGAATGCCGTTTTTTAGCTCTTCAATTATCACAGGGCAACTTGCAAAAACCTTTTCTTTCAAATACCCCCACAGAAAAAAATCGGGTGCCGTGAGATCGGGAGACCTGGGGAGCCAAGGCAAGTTTCCAAACCGAGAAATTATACGGTCATTAAAAAATTCTCGCAGAATTCTCAAGGTGTTTCTGGCTGTGTGGGCTGTTGCTCCATTTTGTTAGAATAACAAAGCACTATTTAATGATCTCCGTCTAGTCAGTTCTGGGATGAGAAACGTTTGCAACATGTTTATGTAGCGCTCGGAATTGACTGTTACAGAACGGCCATTTTCATCCTCAGAAAAATAAGGACCAATGATACCAAATGAATCAAACAACGACTTTTGGACTATGTAGATTTTTTTGTAAATAATTCGCGAGGATTTTCAGCTCCCCAATATCTAAAACTGCTTGTTAACAATGCCATCCAAATGAAAATTTGCTTCGTCGGTCATTAACAAATTGTGTATTGCTTTGTTACGCCCCTTTTTTCTATTCTATAATATTGGTTGAGATCCAAAATCGACCGCAACTACGCCTCTGGTCTGGTAGGAAGTTAACAATAATTGACATACGTTAGCGTCCCAGAAAACCCACTCGGAGAAGGGCGGGTTCAAAATACAATAAACCTGGGCCTAATTAGTGGGTCGACTAATTAAGCAAAGGCGCCATCGACGTAAAAAATTCTCTAACGTTGTCCTAGACGGAAAATTTAAGGAAGTCGGTCTTTAAGAATAATTAACCACATACCTTAATTCTCTGTCTTTCCTTAAATGGACTTATCTTTTGGATAACACATTAATAAAAGATAAATTGCAACCAAAATTTCGTTTAATTAAATCGAAAAAGAATCAACCCCACAATTGTAAATATTCCTTATAATTGGAGCTCAAAAGTCCCAACTTTACGTTCACAATAAGAAAATACGCAAATAAATAAATGAATTGGGTGAAACCTAAGTACTGCGAAGTAAATTATTACGCTCCCCAGAACGAGAAATAAATGTTAAATCAGCGCACTAGTCTATGATAGAGGCCTCTGTCAGAATAATGCGTCAACACTCAAAAAGCTTAGAAAAATTAAATAAGATACAAAACTCCGGAAACGCAATATAACAACCCCTTCGTACGACGCACCCTATATATTGTGTATGTAAAATTGATCCCACATAAAATTAACTTACTGCAATAATAATTAATATTTACTTGAAACCCTGAGACAATTCTCAAACTTATGAATTGACGATAAAATTCCAAAAAGGTAAACAACAAAATTTAAGGTCAGTTCCCTTTTTGTTAGACAGCAGCAATCACGGCGAGGCGCATGCAAGGTTCCTATATTTAAGGACCCAGGCGAGTGTGTCGCTTTTTGAAAACTTCTCAAGGTAACTTTGCAGTTGTTAACTTACCTGCCGGGCCACGTTGAGGAATGTAGATTATTCCACTGCGTCGAAACCTTACTACTGTGATTTCCCAGCCGCGCGAACTTGTCTAATTAAATCAGTTGATATTCGAAATAAGATTCAGGGATTTAAGATAAGACTGTTTTTATTTCGGCTTACCAGTAGATGGGATCTGACAAGGAAGAAAAAACTAGTTTCCTCGAACGGAGTGCCTTTAAATTGGAAATTTTAATTCCCTGGAGCGTCTTTTCCCCTACCATGGAAAACTAACTCCCTCACTTGAGTAGTGAACTTCGATCGGAAAGAAAATACTTTCCAAATCGTTATACGACTTATTAATTTAGATCACAACCCACGTGCACTCGTTAAGAAAACAATCATTTCTAAAGTTTTCGAATGCGGGGATCGTTCCCAAAAATCCCCCTCTCTTTTAATCCAGAAATCCAGTTCGTGCTGCCCACAGTGACGAAAATGTTAACTCAAAATGTTGTAGGTTAAATATGTGGACATACTAAGTAGGTAAATAGGGTTGCATACAAATAGGCGCAGAATTCGTTATAGCTTCTCGATGCCGATTTAAAAATTCTTGACAAAATGTTAATCTCGCTTCCTTATCTTGATTGCTAACGTGCTGTGCCATTTGTTATTTATAAGGATGAAATTTTAAATCATTATGAAGGATTCTATGAAGACTTCCCTTAGATATTCCTAGAGCAAGTGATTGCCGATTGGCAGATCTTTTATGACTTCTTGTGAAAGCAGCTCTCACTCGTTCAGTATTTACAGGCATACGAACCGTTCTTCTACGTCCAGGTTTTTTAATGCTTTGCACAGAACCATTTTCACGCCAGTGACGAACGCACACCATAATTGTTTTGCGCATAGGCGGATTAGCCCTATTATTGTTACCAAACTGCTGTCGAAATACTCGCCAAACTTCTTCTACTGAATCAGTTCTAATGAAGATCTCCACGCAAAACACACGTTGCACTGAATAATCCATAATTTATCAAAAATTCTAAACCTCTGTTGGAGAATTTATCGTTTGTGACACTGCCACGGATTTATGACAGTAACAATTGATTAACTGCTATTAGACAGACGCCTACTTGATAAAATGTAATCCCAAAGACCACTTATTTTAACATACTAAAGAAAAAAATAAACACATACTTTGCTTGGATTTGAATCTAATATCAAAGTGGGTGGTCTAATATGGGGAATCCTGTACTACTATTAACAGTATATTTACGGAATGTGATTGGATATAATGAATAGGAAAGTAAGGAAAAGAAAACGGCTTCTCGTTAGAACAGGTTCATTGTGGCTGACATAAGAAAATGAAGCTGTTTGTTCAAACAATTATTTATATATATAAATTTGTGCAAGAAAACAGAAGCTTCAACAGGTTCTTTAGAGCAGTTTAATAATATATGGTTTTTAGACCGTGGAAACTGCATAAAGTATTAGAGGGAGTAATTAATGAGAGTTGTTCTCACACAAATGTATTTAACAATGGACAACCTAACTTCATTATTTTTAAATTTAAGTGTTTCACAAAAAAAATAGAAAGAAATTAAGTAGAATCAAGTTATCTCGCAACACATAATGACAGTAAACCAGAACAGTGGATAAGTTGTGCAATTTGCCAAATATGGCCTTAATGCAAAGAGATGCTTGGAAAACCGCATCCTATATCTCGCCCAATCAAAAACCAACTACCATTAAGTTGTAACAATCATCTCATTTCCAAGCACTATAATACAAAACTAGCAGTGAATAAACATATTCATATTCATTATACAGGATGTCCCAAAACTCCAGGGACATAGAGCTACCACGTATTCTAGAGGTCAAAAGAAGTCGATTGGACCCAAATTTGTCATATACCAAAATGTACCGTTTGCCCGTGAGAGGAGTTCAAAGTTTACTTAAAAAATCACATTTTTGTATGCTGTTCAGAAACGTGTTAACCAATTTTAATGAAATTTGCTACCTCGACACTTCAAAGGAAGCCACTACTTTCAGTAACGAAAGAAACCCAAAGAAAATTGGAGAAGGGTTAAAACCACCCCCACCCCCTGATAAATTTGTTCAGAATTTTTTTAAGGATGATGATACGATTCTGTTTTTTTTAAGGTGAAGACTTAT
>JABXWE010041236.1:0-19297 GCA_014611495.1 Limonius californicus | reverse complement strand
TATATTTAGAAATGAAAACTGAACTGTTTGCTTTGTATATTTTTATTTCACTTGTGTGTTTTATTTTATTAATTTTCCTCAGAAAGCAAATAAAACGATTAAAAACCGATAGTAACTAGAAGAAAATTTAGTTTTCTTCTGGTTGTTTATTTAGAAGGAATACTATATTTTTCCAGATTTTTTAATTCAAATCAATACACAAACTTGTATACGTTCCATAACTATATTTAGGAATGAAAACTGAACTGTTTGCCTCATATTTTTTATTATACTTGTACGTTTTATTTTATTAGTTTTCATAAAAAGCAAAATAAAACTGTTGAAATCAATCGCACCGAAGTTCAAGACTAAAATTTAGTTGTCCCTTAATTGTTTATTTAAAGGGAATGAGATATTGTTGCTGATTATTTATTTCAAATCTAGAAACAAAATATATTTGCTTTATTGTTTTTAACTATATTTAAGAAAGTTGAACTGTTTGCCTCTTTTTATCATAGTCGTACAAGAACAATCGCACTGAAGTACTAGATGAAAATTTAGTCTTACTTTATACATTTAAAAAAGAGTAGTATACATATTCTTATTAATTTTTGTTTGGTTTCAAAACTTTACTATATTTTCCTTACCATTTTTAACAATATTTAATCGATAAAATTAATTTTTACCTCAAATTTTTATTAGAAATTAAGTAATATTTAGGTTAAATGTTTTGTTTAATCGACACATATAAAGTTTAAGAACAATATCAATGAAGTATTAAGAAGACGTTTTTTGTTTGTTTCACATTTAATATTAATTTGAAAGCGAAAAATATATTTTTTAGTATAGTGATTTACAGAAAAAGTACAATATTTGGATATTTATACGTTTGAATACTATGTACCTATTACTATTAAAATTGTTTTTACGACACATAGAACAAGTTTTAAAATATTAATTAAAATTTTTCTGAAATGTAATGGGACAGTTTTAATTGCTGCTATAAACGTATACAGGGCGATATGTGTGAGACACTTTAACCACGTACAGCTGAGGTTATTTAACCCCTAAATCACCTAGTATGTTTTTTCAAATTCGATACCGTTAGGAAGATATGGGGCTCCGAAATGTTTTTTTACATCAATTCTCTGAAATGTGTATAACTGTTTTGTTTCGTGTGCGATGTTCATAAACTTAATTGTTTTGGAAAGCTGATAGAACAAGCTTAATTTCCAGAAAATATACACTTGAATGTGCAAAATGGATGATATTTGTAACATAAGTAAAATATTTGGTTTAAAGATTTGTAAATTAGACTATATCTGGAGATTAGATGGCACTAACCTTTTTTAAAAGTTTTTTGTATTTTCCAAGAAAACGGTCTTTTTTCAAAAATTTTGTATTTAAAAAGCTATTTAATAAAATTTAACAAGAAACGATATCGTTTTCAAGACATGTCTTAATTTACAAATTATTAAACCAAAAATTTCACTTCTGGGTCAGATTCCAACCATGTTTCACACTCAATTGCAGATTTTTCTCCATTGGAAATTAAGCTTTTGCTGTTAGCTTTCCAAACCAATGGAGTTTATCAAAACTAGAAAAAAACAAAATGTCACTTAATTTATAGCGAATTGACCTAAAAAAATTTGAAGCCCCATATTTCCATAACAGTGCTGAATTTACCAAAATCAAATACTAGGTGATTTAGAGGTTCATTGTTAAAATTTTTCGCAGATCTTTAGAATCACCTTGTATATGTATTTTACGCTTCTCCTAACACTAAAAGTTAAAAAAAAAGTTTAAAAATAAATTTTTATTTTTCTAAAATATAGAATTAAATTTTATGTTTCTACACCCAAAAAAAGTAAAAACCCTAAGGTTATATTGAAAGTAGGCGCTTGTTTTTACAAGTAGTTTATTGTTTGCATGTTTTTTTATAAAAAATATTTTACAATGTATTATCATAACTAAATACAAAGAAGCTTGAATGCCAATCCATGAATATATTGCCTACTATTTTATAATTTGTAGGCAAATTTTATTAATAAGCACTGGCATTTTTGTGTGAAGTCTTGGAAAGTAATACAGTGAACGTCTAATAATAGCATAAAGTCTATAACAAACGTATTGCTAAAATATAGGTTACAGATTACTATAGTTGTTAGGAAGTTAAAGTTTCGTATTGATTCATTATTCAGTGTAATATCTTTGATTTCTTTTAAAATAAAACGTATTGTTAATTTATGTATTTATCGCCAAAGCTGTAATTTAACAACCCATTAAATCTTTGTTGATTTCTGTATTTTGAGTGTTATAATCATTGCAATACTTATAACTGTATTATACTAGAGAAACTGCCTTACAATTTAGTATATTAAACAGCAACGCAACGTTTTTAGTAATACATATTTAAAAACGAACATTAAAGATACAAATCATCGGTTTAAAATTTTAAATCCACTACCGTGGATTAAATGTGAATTTAAAGTTTTTGCTACAGGCTCGAACTCACAGTAGGGAACCATTAACACCTCACGAGCAGTGAGGATCTGCAAACCGAATGTGTCTGTAATTGTTAGTTGTAGATATTACCTGCCTGGGCCATAATTAACTTTTCATCGGATTCGAGGATTTATGATATTAAAAAATTAATCTTTCTTATACACGTTCCAAGCTGTATGAATCCACAACAACAACATTAATTTATTTACTTTTGTACGATGGTACTATTGTTAGCTTTCCACTGCAGTACTGCTAAAATAAATATTCGCGTGGTGTTTCTACAGGGTGATTTACGGTAGAATACGAGTCTAACATTCCAAAGATACGCAACCCTAAATACATATCGCAAGGTACTGTAATCTCGTCATTTTTATTGTCGGTATTATGAATCAGAGATGCATGTTTGGTATATTTGGTATTTTATACTATTCAACTTAAAAATAAAGAAGATGTGAACGAAAACAACAAAGACTTATTTATAAATATCTAGGTTTAAGTAATTCAAATAATCATAAAATAGTAAGTATAACAATTTATTAATTTGAATGAGCTTTACTTAAGCCAGTAAATTCCGGCAACAAGAATTTAGATATCGCAGTACCTTGTGATGTGTATTTTGGGTTGGCCATTTTTAGAATGAAACCCTCCCCGTGAATCGCCCACTATAAGTATTTTATAAGTAAATTATAACTGGCTTGTTTATTAGTATGTAATTTGTGTTAATGGAATTTACTTAACAAAATGTATTAAATTTTTGCGTTGACACTTTTATTGGTACATTTAAGAAGATACGATTAACTTAATATTTGATTGGTATGTAATAAGAGGTTAATGATATAAGAAGTATATCATCGAAGTTTGGACAGCGTTGCCACACGCTTATAAATAAGATAGCGTGTACCGAATTATCGCCAACCGTAGATGGCTGGTTCTCCAGTTTGAAATTCGCCTGACACAGTATTAACGGTTTCTAATAGATAATTGTTACGTAATTGTTTTAACTTTATTATTTTGCTTCTAAAATATTGTGGGAACTTGTTTTGATTGGTTTAAACCATTTAATTAATAATTCACAATATGAACAATCAAAACAAGTTTCATTTTATTTTGGGCTTTCCACGTATTTCAACATATTTCCTCAAGAGAGTATTCCTTGGTTAATCCAACATTTTTATCAATAAAAATGTTGGATCAACAAAACAAAATGAACTGATTCAATTATTTAAACTTTGCGTTAATTAAAATTAGCAAATTTATCGTATCTTGGAAAGAAGGCTTACCAATAGGAAGTCCAATTTCACCACTTTTAGCTAATGTATTTATGCAACATTTGGAAGATCAAATTTTAGAACCATATTAGCCCGAGAAAATTATTTTTTGATTCCATTAATGTTGACGACATATTAACATGTTCTAATAGTTCATCTGAGTTTATTGGTGATTTCCTAAGGTTTATTACTAATCTACATCCAAACAAAAACTCAAATTAGAAACAGAATAAAGCAAATTCGTTAATTAATTAGATTTAAACGTACATATTATTTCTATGAACAGACTTGAATATTATATTTATAGAAAATTTACACATACAGATACCACAGTACCACAGCACTCTTGTCACCATAAAACACATAAAGTAGCAGTCTATAGGACTTTGATACATAGAACCAAGCAGCTGTTTTAAATAAGAATAGAATAATTACAGCAAAGAGCATGGGGGAAAGTAAGCTGGAAATCTATGCAACGCCGTTCCGATAGAAGATTTGGAAACGGAATTTAGTTCTGGTTTAAAATTATAGTTAATTTTTGTAAATAATTTACAAACAAAAATGAAACCAAAATGAGCACAAAATAATTACTTACTGCGTTCCGGCAAGACAGTTTTTCTACTTTCACCCTCGCCAAAGAGATGTCGATTATTAAGCAAATTGCTCATAGTAATGGCTACAACACTAAACTGACTGTTTTATTTCATTTTTTACTTAATTATTAAATAAAAAGGAAGATTATAAATTGGCAATTCAAAACATTTATCCAAGTAATAGTATAATTAAAGTATTAAATATATTTCAGTTCCATGTTTCGGTGATATATTAAGGAAAATTGCCAAAATTGCTAGAATTATAAATGAAATATGTAGGTACGAAGTAATTTTTCAAACAACAAGAAACTATTTCAAACATTATCTAACGCTAGGACTAATGATTAGTTCAAATAGGGTGTTTACAAATTAAACTGTTCAGGATAATTCTGTTTATATAGACCAGACATTTAAAAATTAGAAATTTTGATACCAGATACAGAGAACGTATACCCTCATATAAATACACACATCTAGATAAATTCGACTAAGCTAAACACTTATTAGAATACAACCATATATTGGCATCAAATAATCATCATAACTATCACCTAGGCTCTCTTGTCCACTGCTGGACATAACCCTGCCCTAAGTCTTCCATGGGTTCGGTTTTGTGCAGCTCGCGTCCAGTTTCCTCTGCTTACTATGTCCATGCGAGGTCTCCATTCTACCATTTTTTTCACCCATCTGTCGTCACTGAATTTGAATATATGTCCACCCCAGTTCCATTTTAGCTAGGTACCTTTTCTGATTATATCGCATACTCCTGTTCTTTGTAAAATGTGCTCCTCTCTCACTCGGTCTATCAATTTGATTTCAAGCATCGACCGCTCCAGTTTTCTTCAGGCAACTCTGTTTTTTTGTCAGTATGAGGGTTTCTGCTCCATAAGTTAAAAGAGGCAGCCCACACTGGTCCAAAACTTTCCTCTTCAGGCTCATTGGAATGTCGTTTTTAAATACGTCCCTGAGCTTTCCGTATACTGCCCAACCTAAACTTATGCTTCTCTGCAGTTCGTGATTCTGATTGTCTCTGCTGATTTTAATTTCGCGACCAAGGTATCTGCATTCGTGGGCTTCTTCTAGATTTTCGCCGTCAATTACTATCTTCCCAGCGAGTACTACGTTTATCATAATATTGGTTTTTTGTTGATTTATGAGTAGTTCTAACTTACTAGTTGCATTTGTTAGTTCGGTTAGCATTTCTACTGCTTCTTTTATGTAGTCTGTTACAAGTACTATGTCATTTGCAAAGCGGAGGTTATTTAGCCTTACACCGTCTATGTTGATACCTTTATCCCAATCTAGTGATTGTAGATCATATTTCAATACAGCGGTGAACGGCTTAGGAGACAAATTCTTGTATAACTTCTTTTTCTATTGGAAACTGATCCGTTTCTATGTGAAGTTTCACAGATGCTCTTGAGTTTTTATATATGTGGTGTATCGAACGTGTGTACCTGTAGTCAATACGGCATCTACTCAGGGCTGCTAGTATGGCTTGTTTTTGGATAGTATCGAAAGCCTTTTGGAAATCTACGAACACCAGCATTAACGGTATATTACATTCTACCGTTTTTGCTAGGTAAGTAAGTGATCGTTTGTCCTATACCTCCGTCGAAATCCCGTTTGTTTTTTCGGTTGATAGAAATCAAGCTTTCCTCCAATTGGCTGGTTATTATTCGTATAAATATTTTACATAGGTGTGACAGTAAAGATACGGGTCCGTCATGTTCAATTTCTGCTATGTCCCCTTCCTTGTGAAGTAATATCATCTGTATGTTATACAGGTTTTTGGTATAAAACTGTAGTGCAGATAGAGATTGAAGAGTTCTTTTATTTTCTTAAGTAGTATATTGCCTCCTAACTTTATTCCTTCTATTACTATGTTACCGTTTCCTGGCGCGTGGGCTAGAGCTTAACGCGTTAGACTTATATTCTGCCTAGTAACTCTTCTCTGGAGTAGAAGTGTTTATATTTCTCGTGGATCGGATCCCACGTTAAGCTGTAGGTCCTCTACGTATTATGTGTCATTTTACACGCGCAACATAGGCATAGAAGAGAAGATCGCTACGTCTCGTAAGAGATAAAGTACTCGAAGAAGAAAGAGGGACCTTATGTTCTTCATTTTTTGCATGGCAAACCCTACTTCGGCGGTGGTTATTTCTAGTATTTCTTTTCGTCTCTGATTTCATACTTCATTTTTTAAATTATTTCTTTCGATTCGTTTTCTTTGCCCTGATTGCTTTTATAGAGTTCAGTATAGAATTCCTCTACCCTCTGGATTAACTCATTCCTGTGAGTTATTTGTTTTTGTTATTTGTTTTTTGCAATTTGCCCTTTGCTATTGTTTAATTTCACATTCTCCCACTTACCGTTGCTGTTTTCTTCTGAGGATTTTTAAGCTTAAATAATATTACATCATTTTTTAAATCTATGTATTTAAGGCCTCTCAAATTCACAAATACACTTTAAGAAATACACCTTGAATGAATGAGTAAATCGAGTTCATAAATTCACAAATAAAATAAATCCTGTTGAATTGACAATATTTTGATTATTATTAATTAATATCAATTTCAACGAAGTAGGGCAAGATAACAACAACAATTATTAGACAATTCATTCTCACAAAATCTTGAAAAATTATGGTGATCTAACTTCGTATTCCCTACAAATGTGTTAAATCAGTAATTTAAAAATATTTTTCTATGAAAATATTAATATTTGGTGTAAACGAAGAAATACGGGTCTAATACTTTTATTGCTAGTACAATTTTTGTAATAGTAAACGAAATTTAGAGACTTTATATGTTCCGATAAATGTCCTTGCATTTGCTTATGTAACTAACGAAAAATTCAAACGTGAAGTAAATTTACAAACCAGGAAGATATATAAAGATTTGTTCAAAACAGATTAACTTCTAATTTGTTTGTGGAGATTCACCCAAATTTATAACATTTCCTGATTCGAAATTTTACATGCACTTTTTTTATAGAATACTCCGCGAATCACGTTTCTAGGAAGCTCGTAAAACCCATCTCAAATTAATTATTTCATAATCAAATTAATAGCTTACACCAAACTTAAAAAAATAAGGCGAGGTTAGCTAAATCTAATATATATGAGTTATATATACGGTGGCCTCATTCTATCTAGTGGATTCTAGTGCTCATAAACTTCTTCCTTCCTATAGTAAGAGTGTTATTTCTCAGGTAGTAAAGTGAAACGTTTAATTCACACGCTTATATATTGTAATAATAATCACAATAGGATACATACCACGGTAGTGAAGAAAACGTATCGGTTAGTTTACTGCGTTAATACAATAAACCAAAAGTTTCCTGATGTTCTTACAGAAATTTTCTTTACAAATAAAAGCACTTACGTAAGATTTGCGGATTCTACGGTGTTTCCGTATTTTGCTTTACATAATTTAAAGTTACAATTCTTAGGTAACTTGGACGTATAATTTTATTCATGTGAGTAAAACATGTATCGGGTTTACTTTCTAACGCATCGTTGAAATCTCCGCGGTCCTAACAGCTTGCATGTCTGCTACTTATTATATTTGTTTATATAATATCGTTTTAATAATAATTCTAATAAAAACCAGACGTATTGTAGTATATTTAATTGAGTAAGTTCCAGACCGGTTGGGTTAAATAGAAAAACGACCAGCATTTTCCTCTGCGATGCTTGAAGATGTTTAATAAATCTCGCGTTTCAACTTGCACTTGTAAAAATCGGTTGTTGTTAAACGCAGACGTAATTTATGCCCTAATTGACATACTGTTGTTCATGCAGGTAGATGTTATTGGAGTAATCGATGCATTTTACACACTTCACATTCTTGAACTACACCAGCAGCGTCGCTAGAACAATTGTTTATGTTTCTCTGTACTAAATTTGTTAAAGAATATAATTGGGAAGAAGCTAACAACAAAGCTGCTCTGCAATATAGTTTTTGTTTCTGGGAATTGTTTTCGCTAATGGTTACAATTCAGAAGAAGCTAATGCATACAGCATATTTAACAATTGTTCCTGTTTCTGTGAACTGAATTTACTAGAGGATACTATTTAGAATAAAACTTATAACAAAGTACATTGAATAATTTGGCAAGAGGCTAGTAGCAAAGCATATCGAACAATTGTTTCTGTTTCGGCAAAGTGAAATCGCTGAAATCAACAATTAAAAGAAACGCATGTTGAACAAATGTTTTGGTTTCTATTTAAGAAAACCGTATTTGCCAAAGCTTACAATTTAGAAAAATCTAATAACAAATCATATCCAACATTTTTTTCCGTTTTCGTGTACGAAACTTGCTGAAGGTTATAATTGACAAAATGCTAATAACAGAGCATATTGAATAACATAGCATATTGAACAATTGTTTCTGTGTCTGTTCCTAAAAGTCATATTTAGTAAAACGTACGATTTAGAAAAAGGCTAATTACAAAGCTCATCGAACAATTATTTCTGTTTCTGTATACTAAACTGAAAACTAAAATTAAAGCATATTGATCAATGGTTTCGGTTTCTTTTTATCAAAGTCAAATTTGCTAAAGCTTACAACAATTGTTTCTGTATACTAAACTTGCTAAAGGTTATTATTGAGAAAATGCTAATGACATAATATATTGAATAACAGAGCATATTGAACAATTGTTTCTGTGTCTGTTTCTAAAAGCCATATTTGGTAAAGCGTACGATTTAGAAAAAGCTAATTACAAAGCACACCGAACAATTGTTTATGTTTCTGTTTCTGTATACTAAACTGTAAACTAAAACCAAAGCATATTGTTCAATTGTTTAGGTTTTTGTTTATAAAAGCCGAATTCGCTAAAGCTTACAATTTAGAGAAAATCGAATAACAATGTCTATCGAACAATTGTTTCCGTTTTGTATACTAAGCTTGTTGAAGGTTATAATTGAAAAAGTGCTAATATCAGAGCATATTGAATAAAAAATATATTGAACAATTGTTTCTGTGTCTGTTACTAAGAACCATATTTGGTAAAGCATACGATTTAGAAGAAAACTAATTACAAAGCATACCGAACACTTGTTTCTGTTTCTGTAAACTGAATTTGCTAAAGCTAACCATTAACAGAAAACTCAAGCAACGCATACTAAACAATTGTTTCGGTTTATGTTTCTGAAAGCCGAATTTTCTGAAGCTTACAATTGAGAAAATGCTAATAACAAAACATATCGAACATTATTTCTGTTTCTGTGTCCAAAGGCTATAATCGGGAAAACGATAATAATATTAAATAACATAGTATACTGAAGAAGACTTTCTGTTTCTCTGTACGAATACGCTAAAGGTTATAACGTCGAAAAAGCTAATTACAAAGCAATTGAACTTATTTGTTAAACTGCATATAGACAACTGATTCATTGCATAACTGATTTATAAAACCTACTGAGTGAATGCTTGGAATGAATTATAAAAAGTATTATCTCAGGTCATCTTGCAGATTCTAAATTCTGTAAATATAACTAGTGTTTTTACACTTGTACCATTTATGTAAATTATTGTTATTGTTTCCAATTTTACTTTGTATTAATTACTTAATAAAATAAACGAGGATGCGTGACCCTTCGAGAAATAGAATAAAGATGGCCCGGAAATGTTAGCTTAGTAACACGAATGCACGAAAATCTATTGGACCTCAATAGATTTTTTACAGATTTTTTTAAATTTACAGTAACGGAATTGGATACATAAAATGATTATGCTTATACTAAACTGGTTCGCGAATAAATAGTCGCTAAATCATAGAATTTATTGAGAGTGTTTAACCTCATAAAGAAAACTTTTTGTCAAAATAGATATCAAATAACTAACTGGAAACAGAAGAAGGTCGTAAATAAGATAATCATGAGGACAACCAAGTCCCGACGGTCCTATAATGGGGAACGTTATATTTTTTAATTGTCCTTATGCGAGTGGGTGCATACAGAATCTTAACCCATAAAAATACAATGAACATCTATTTAACTGTTTTGCGGAAAAGAAAAAATTATAGCACCTCATATATGTAGTTATCTGATTTTTAACTGTTTTAGCTGATTTACACGAACATTGTATTTATTAAGCAAGGAATCTAATTTAAGTAACCGGTTTACGAGTTTGATATGTATTGCAGATATAATAGAAATGTTTTTGACTGTCCAAGTTCACCTGACGATGCTTTGACGGCATCAATCTAATCTACTGTTGTAGATAGTTGATATTATTTACAACTGCTTTAACCTATTGAGGCAAAATATGAGCATGTAAACCTGGTTTAGGTAAAAGAGCATTATGAACCACATTAAAAAATATTATAAGTACGTAAGTAAAGCACAAATTAACATCTATTAAAGTAGAACTTAACTGTGAACTAAAGTGAAAATAAAACACAATAGAATGCGTGCATCCCAACATTTTATTTTTAATTAAAATAGCAATTACACAGCGAAAGTGTTCCTGCTTTTAGTTAAGAATAAAATTGTTGTAGAAGTTTTCAGGCAACAAGGACGCTGCCTTACTCGTTTAGAAGCACATTATCTAGTACTACCACCTACTTACTCTTGTTACTTTTCTAGGTCGTCTAACTATGTAAAAAGAAATTTTTGCTCTTAATATAGAACACGGGCAGAATATTTGTTCATACAATACATTCTTATAAATTATAAAGAACTGACAAATTCAGCTTCCAGTAAACAGGCAAATCAATTAAATATTTACAAGTTTTAAATTGCTAAATTAATGAGATGTCAGAGCTAAGTTTCTTAAGGGGAATAACCCGTATGTATTCATTAAATTTTTTATCGGTAGAAATTCATAAAATGCAACCGTGTTTTGTCTTCACGCAAGCGTGTCCTTTCTGTAATAGTATTTAAAAAAACTTAACATGGTGCTGCTATTTAAATAACCAGCAGGTGTCTTTGAAATAAAGAATTTTTAAACAGTAATTCTAAAACTGCACAACACAACTTTGCCATTTACGATTAGGTTTTATTAGAGCACTATTGCTTCCTGGATAATAATTCTAGTTTGAAGAAACCAAAACAGTGTTGTAATACCATTTGATATACAAGGAACTTATTTTTTGTATACATACTAGATATGTATACTTTTATGAAGAAAACGTTAATTGATTGGTTTACTGTCAACAAACTCTGCACTAAATTTAAAAGTGTGCATAATAGAAAAGAATAGTCTGCTGTGGAAATGTAATCAAATTATTATAGTATAATGCCTAATTGATATCAATTATTTTTTATTTATCGAATTTAGCATAAAATTGTGGTATTGTAATACAGTCATCTACAGCAAAGATGTAATCGTTGAAATATTAATGTAGTATCAGACTGGCAGTGATCGGAAGTATTGCGATATTAGTATCGCGATACTGGTATCGCGGTAGTTTTTGAGTATCGATTATCGCATAGCGATACATTTAAAAAATCAAATATCGATTATCGCATAGCGATACATTTAAAAAATCGAGTATCGATTATCGTGGATTTGCGATACTTTAGCGATACTATTTTGCTGGAACATTCTAGATAATCAAACTAAATAGATAATTGCAGTTCCTGAAACTGTAAAGACATTTAAGTATACTAGGTAGGAATGTAAATATTGGGTAAAACGTAAAACCCCGAGGCTGTTTGTTAGATTGTTTATGCTTTTCATAGATAGGATTAACAGTAACAATATTCAAGACTTTATCTTACTGTCGAGTTTCTTGAAATATTTTAGTCTTTATCAATTATCTTTTAAGCATCGGCCTTTACATTTTTTATGGATTGTAAGAGAACTGTTCCTTAGATATAATACAACCCTTGCTTTAAGTACTTTGGTTGAACGACTTTTTAGTGTGGTTAATTCAGTGTTGAGCGATAAAAGACATGGACTGACGGATAATAATTTCAAAATGCAACTACTTTTAAAAACAAATGAAGCTTATCTGTAACTTTTATTTTTTTATAGTACCATTTAATAATATTATTAACTATTAAGCATTTGTTGAAAAATTAAAGTACCTAAATAAAGCATATTTCTATTTTTTACTCTCCGTTCCCTAACGGAAATGTATAACTAAAAGTATAGCGATAATTTTTTAAGTATCAACTATCGGTATCGCGATATTTTCTGAAGAAAGTATCGAATATCGCTATCGCTATACTTTTTTATCGTTATCGCGATAATTTTAGAAAGTATCGTTCCGAATACTGCTGACTGGTAGTACCTTGAGAACTGTGAGAGACGTATTTTCGATAAAATATCCAGATTCCTTGTATTAGAACAATTCAAAAAATTGTTAGAAGTAGAAAGTCGCAAGACTCCATAATAAACTCTCCCAAAAACGGACTAAAATCAATGACCTGTTGGACTAATGATACGAAATTAAATATTTTATGCCATGTTGAGGAAAACCTGATAGTATTACTACAAGAAATTGTTAGACATTTTAATGGATTTAACACAAACATACTTCTGATACTCACTGCACATAACCTCTCACTGTGAAGAATAACCTCTTTCTATTATTTTCTGGTATGTAATGTTACTTGTCTGTAGCCATCTATAATTAGCACTAAAACAATGCATTGATATGTTTTTTTTGTACAGGTATACATAGCCGACTTGTATACAATAAAGAAACAATTTATGTATATATTTGATTTCGTAAGTTTTGGTATTTTCTGTGCATTCTAACCAGTTTTGCTAGTACTGACGAATATATTTAATAGTTTATTTACTTAGTTCCCAGTGGCGCTACAGACATATCGGGCCTTGGCCTTCCCTAACTTATCCTCTATTTATCTCTATCTTTTGCTTCTTAGTGTATTTTTTCAGGGATATGTGTGTGACTACAACTGACTCTTTATAGTCTTTATATACTTCGTGATTCCATCTTGCTCTCTACATATACAGGGAAAGATGCTGCAACGGCGCCGATCAAGCCAGAGCGCTCAAACTACACGCGGGTAAAGTATTTGTCGTTGGGGAATGATCCTGCAGGGATCAAACCAGACCTCACAAACTACAGGCAAGAAATGAATAAATTGATTTATACTTTGGCAAAGTACATACAGGGACGCTTATCAAAGCGGGGCAGGCGGGTAAGGCGGGGAGAGGATTTATTATTGGGAAAAAACCATATAAAGGCGCTGGTCAAACCAGATCGCACAGACTGTAGGCGTGAAAGGATTTATCGTTCTGCAAGGGCACCGATCAAGCCAGAGCGCTCAAACTACAGACGGGGAAAGATTTTAGGAGGGCTGGTCAATCTATAGCAGTCAAACTGCAGACGTCAAAATGTTTTATTACAGAGAAAAGGGCCTATAGGGTCGCTAAAAAAATTTACGACGTTTTTAAACCAAAAACATGCTGAAAATTGAACCTTGAAAATCCATTCAAATAATATGGTAGTTCTGGGAAATTTGATCTGAACTGCTCTAAAAGTGAAAATCTTACAAATCAACAAACTTAACTAAGGAGAGTTTTCAATGTTATAACAAATTACAAGTTCCTGAAATAACGTGGTTATAAAATAAATATATGTGAATACAAAATACTGTTTATAAAGCGCCCGACCTTTAAACTCAAAGCCATGGAAAACTGAACTACCATATCATTGTATTGAGTATTTTGTTAACGGTGCTTTGATTAGTTTGATATTCTCTAATTAGTAAAATATGAAAACCTTATTTACTTTATACTCTAAATTGCATATTTAGAGTTTTATTGCCATAACGTACACCTATGAAAATAGTCTGTCTAATAAAATTCGTTACAGAGGCTATTTCTAGTAGTAATTCCATATTAACACTGTTAATGTGATGTGCTATCGACATGAAACAGTTTTTTTTTAATTTGATTAAAAAGTTATGTTATTAAGTGTATGTCAATTATTTGGAAGTTTTAGTAACAATGACATTTGTAGAAAATGGATGACGTCGATGTTTAGTTAAACCGTAGTTGCTTTGTTACGGATATCTGCAATTATTTTGTTTAGAGTTAAATAATACCGCAACAGTTTTCTGTTTTGTAGTGAAGGTACTATTTGCATTTCTTGCTTGATTTTGCTTGGAATATTATTTTTATTATTCATAACATGCGACAGCAACTAGCATGATTCCGTTAATATTAAATTGTCGTATTTTTAGTTACCTTTCCATATTAACTTTAATAGATAATTATGAGACAAGCCGAAACAAACTATGATACTAGCCCCTGCTGTTTATGATAAATGCATTTTCAATTGACGAATTAGGATTTAAGTTTTGCGGTGTGGTTAATTCGAATAGCTTTTTTTTTGCAGGTGCTAAATCAAATTCCCAAAGCCACACCTAGCTGGGAGCATTTCTTAAAATAAGTTTGCATAAATTCAATTATAGAAATAACGTTTAAAATATATCTACAACTATAAAAATAATTTTACTTTAACTTGTATAAGATATTTTATGAAAACTAGGAATGTATTTGTCACCAGAATCAAATGTATTTGTAATTAGAATGAAGTTATTTAGTTAAAATAATTGTCTACTATTAACTTTAATACAAAGTTCGCCTTAATTTTTTTGATTTATCGATAACATTAGATATCAACATAACGAACTGCTGTATTAATTATATAATAACAATATGTTATTGCGGTTGAAATGATTTAAATCAAAATAGTTTTGATATAAAATATGACATTTTCCGATTAAAGGGTTACTAAACTCACTTAAAATAAACGTTTTCTATTATCACCGTAGCTATAGTAGTTAATAGGCGACCTTTCAACATGCGTATTTTTGAACTAGTAAGCAATTTATGCAAATTGAAATAAAGTGAAAAACTATCAAAAAATATTAAGAACTAATGATAAAAAATCTATTAAGTCATGCAAAAATATGGTAAAATCGGTCAATTAATGTATGTGGATCTAATATAGTGATTTCTTCATTTTATTACTAACTACGATCCTTTAAGAATAGAAAGCAGACAACCCCAGGGTCAAGATTTATCTAATTATCTTTCATATATTAAAATCTATTGAGGTTTACTATACTCATTGCCTTTTACATTGGCTGCAGGCATTTTTTCTGAGTTCATATTCAGAACAAGGAAGAGAATATAATGATTTGACAATGTAAGAAAATAAATTTAATTTTAATTTTGATTTGCCAAGTCTGTGTAGGATTCTCATAACGAAAAATGTTTGAATTTTATTTAAGTTATTTTTTATCTTCTTGTTATTATATTTATACCACCCATTGTTGGGCATAAGTTTTTTCCAACTGTTGTTATATTTTTTGAGCGCATCTGGCCCTATTTAGATTAAAAAATAGTTAATTATGTTCAAAAGATTTGAAATTTAGCGTTGCAATTCTTGTAAAACCAATATAGGCTACAAGTACACAGGTAGGCATTATTAAAATTCACTGTTTTTGTTTCTTAAGCGGAGTTGTAATTTGTCAAACCCCAAGGTAGTATATACTGCGATTACTTCAAATGAATTGTGCAGTAGTACTTCAAGAGGTATAATTTGTATTTTTCTAAAATTCTGAATTTACTGCGTGATTTCTAATAGTGAAATATTTATTTCTGTATACTGGAACAAGAAACATTTAAAATTTTGTTAACTTTGTATTACATAGTTTTGGAAAACCAAACACCTGGAAAATTTCAGGAACTGCATTTCCAACTATGTGTATTCTGTAACAGCACACGCAGTAACTATATCCCTATAAATTCGGAGACATGTTTTATTTAAAAGAAATCCACAAATGATTTCATATTATTTTTTTAATTCTCTATATGGTATTGAAATTTTATAATTTCTTGTAACTATTTTGGGAATCTTCATTTATGTTTCATAGAATCCCGTGTTTTATCGAACAGCATTTTGAAAGTACTGGTCTAATCAAAGACACGTAGGTACTCTTCTGTAGACCATGGCGGCTAGGTTTTTCTTCTGTCACTCTGTATGGATTGATCTGGTTCATGGATAGTCCATTCCGGTTAAATGGGCCAACGGTTAATCGGGACAGCCGCTTATTTAGGCCAAATCTTAAAAAACAGCAACCAATTAAAGGAAATATCATCTATTTACATGGCTTATATGGAACATCAATCCGTTTCATCGGGACAGTAAATTTAAGATCAAAATATGTAATACAATAGCAACATTTTAAAATCACAAGAAAAACATTGTAAACAGTTTTAATTTGTGTTTTTTACGAAATGCAGATATAACATATGTTTGCTGTAGGCGCGGCGCCAGAGATTCACATATAGACATTGTTAGGCGTTGTAGAGCCAAGGTGGAGTTAACGTACATTTAGTAACAGCTACACCACGATACGCTGCCGCACGTATGCGACGTAAGGTACTAAGGTAGATGCCTTTTTATAATTTTATTTAAAAATTAAAAATCCCTGTTAAGATGCCAAAACAATAACTTGACATTTTGAAGTAAAATTGCTTTGCTGGAAAATTTTAACGTCTGCCACTTACCACAAGTCAACGTCGGATGACTGCGTATTATTTTTCTGTTATTTATATTTTTGGTCAAGAATTTACTAAAGTCTGAGAAAAACACTCATTCTTTAATTTTGTGTGGAACTTCGCATATTTGGGACAGGGGCAGTATCGACTATAATTATAATAAGTTAGAAATGAGAAAATTAATTTATTTCATGTGGATTAATGTATGTATAATGTATAATATGTTATATAATATATTACACCTCCTAAAATTATAATCTTGCATTTTTTGAGCACTAATTTTTTGCTACGCAACTAATATTAGCTATGCTGTAAAACCTGATTGTTTTCTCATCCTAATCAACCATGTACAAATTGATTAAAGTTACAAAAAAAAACATTTAAAAAGATTTCGATAAAAAAATATTTACATAATAGGCATGGAAATTTAAAAATGATGGCTTAACTTCCCAAAACATTTGAAGATTAAAATCTGTACAATTGTTAAAGTACAACCTTGCTGGAGTACATTAGTGTCACTCTGTATATGCTTGTAGTTCTTATCTACTTCAAAGTACATTGCCTTCATAGTAAAGTATGAGCAAGACACTTCGTGATAGTGCGCATGTATGGGAAATGAAAGTTATATTTTAGCTTCATTCACATAGCAGAAATAATTATGTTGAGTGTCACCTGTCATCCGTTTCCTTATCAGCATAGGTGGAAAGTAGGCCTTTGGCATAAATGTATGGTGTTCGTGTAGGAAACCCGTTTACACTAAAAATAATAATCTACAGCTGAAATAGCTCTGATTTCAATTCACGTTACTTATAGGCATTTAATTTAGATGACATATATTTGGTGGAAACAGTTAAAACAAATACGCATTTATTTTTCTTCTTCCTCTTCTTCACTTTAAATAGGCGTTAACCTGTTTCTTTGTCAGTTCAAATAATATGCTGTTACTGGACCACCTTTTGGGATGGCCAATTCTTCATCGCCTTTTATGATTGCTATGTTTTACTATTTTCACTATCCAGCTATTATGCTCCATTATATTTAACCTCGCTGGTCAATTTAAGTTAATGTTCTCTCCGTATTTATATGGCTTATCTGTCTTCACAGGTGTCTCTTGTATTATCGTACGTTCTATATCTTCTTGTCTTTCTCTATGCTTCTTGGTAGCAAAATCTCAGCTGTTTCTATACCTAGTCAGACTGTTTTAGTTTCTATTGAATATGCTGTTATCTATGCTACAATCTTACATATTCTCAGCTTTGTCTCTGCTGTTAGGGAGTTATTACTCCATATAGATTCAGATCTTGATTTCTGCTTTCCCTGTTTATCCGATCCGTTTCCTCTTTATTTAAGATGCCACTTCACGGTTTACCAATCCTTTATCCCAAATTCCAGTAACTATACTTTATTTTGTATTTGTTTCATATTAACTTATTAGAATGTTATATTTCCTGTCTTGTCAGTATTGTGGTCACAACTGCAACACTAAACTTATATAACAAAATTCAATCAATCTCCCGGTTTAGTATTTCCGTATTAAATGGTTTAATGAAGTTCCTTTAGTCTGCAAAAGGGATAATTGTTTTCTTTTACACATTTACTAGTTGTCTCTTCTTGAGTTTCCCCTAAATGCAATTATATTTTGCCGCTGTAAAGAGTTGAAGAAGCTTAAAAACCGATTCTTGATTCTAAAATAACAATTTCATAATAGTTAGATTACAATTATTAGAATTTGTTCAAGAATTGAAAAACCCATCCTACTTACAATCCTTTTACGAATTTCGAAACGGAAGTGAAAATTCGATTTTTAGAATAGCGAATCTTTCTAGAATCGAGATTAGAAATCTGATTCTTAGGATCCAGAATCATTTACAATTTCTACAGGGTGCTGAAAAAATTAAACATATGCACACACTAAATTTAAATTAATCGGCTTAACCGTTTAATCACTACATTATTCGGTATTCAGATTAATGGAGTCGCATTTAGGTGGTTCACTAACTAGAATTTAAATAGTTCGTAAAATAATATATCCTTCGGAATCAGACAATTAAAAAAAAAAAGTGGACGCGACTGCCTCCCTGGACTTTCCCATACTGGAAACTGTTCATATCATCTTTATTCAACAGTAGAGTTATTTTCCTCAAAACGGTTGTTCAAGCGCTATCCTAAAACCTCGCCTCGTAACAAATAGACTTACAAGGCTTGTAAGAAGTCCCGCCAAATATCTGCGGTGCCCCTTAATTTCCTTTTAATATGCAACCAGGCATACTTCATTCTCTACTATATACGTGATATTGTGAGTGCAAATTGAGTTTGCTGTGATTTTATAACAGACAGACATTTTTTAAAAACCACTTTTTTGGATTCCTAGAGACCCAAAACGGATATTTCAAACAGAACTCGCTATTTAAGTTTATATATAAAAATTCAACGAGGTTTAGTTTTCTTTTT
>JABXWE010041233.1:0-17269 GCA_014611495.1 Limonius californicus | reverse complement strand
TGCTAATAACTTTGCTTTAAGTTATATAGCAAATTTCAAATTAGTACTTATACAAAACTTCTTAGTGTTGACAAAACTGATCCTTAATTAATTGTTTAATATAATATACCTGCAATAATTAAATATAAATTCAAACTAAGCAAACCGCCTTATATGGTATTACTCAAAAATTAGTGCAATTTATGTTACATAATGTAAAATCACCCAATACAGTTTTAGTTAGTTCCTGAAAAATACCGACGTGTGTTCAATTGAAAACAATCTTCGCTTTATAAGAAATTTATTGAACAATTTAATTACAAATAATTACCGTCACAATTAAGGCACCTATCTCATTGTTCTACTAACCGACGTACACTCTACTCATAGAATTCGTGTGGCTGCTGATTGAAGAAGTCTCCCACAGTTATCTGTACTTCTGCGTCAGACCTTTTAATGCCTTTTTCAGCAGTCCAAAAATATGGAAATCGCAAGGCGATTGATCCGGGCTATAGGGTGGATTTATTATTTCTTTCGTTGAAGATTTTCATTTACCATATTAGCAACATGACGGCTAACACTGTTGTGAAGCAAAATTACCCCACACGTAAGTTTTCCTAGACGTTTCTGTCTTATTGCTTGATGAAGTTTGTTCAAAGTTTTGTTGTACAGATTTGAATGGACTCCAGGTTCCTTAAACTCCATCAACAAGAGTCCTTCATGGTCGAAAAAACAATGTCAACATCACCTTACCTGCAGAAGGTTGTGCTTTAAACTTCTTCTGAGGTGGTGAACTTCAATGTTTTCACTGTATCGACGATAAGTTACTGGATGAACAAATTTTGCTGTAACCAAGATTACGAACAAAACTATCGACAGATCCTACACTTTCAACAATTTCTAAAAGCTCCATACATGCCATATAGTGTACTGCTAATGCAGTACACCGTGAACCTGGTCGCAGCTCATCCATACTTCCCTCTTTTCCATTCTTAAATTTTCCGCGCCATTCCTTCGCAGTTGGGTACGCAATACATGCATTCCCATGAATCTGCAATGGCTGCACACCCTCAGCGCATACAAGTTGGACGGATTTTCAACAACAAACACCATTTCAAAATCGAAGTTTCAAAAGTCAGAATCAAATTCAAACGCCAGAAACTTAGTAATGTGTTGCTTACAAACACTACGAGTACTAACATTAACAACCGTCATTTGAATTATTGCATTTGTTTTCAAGGCTAAGTTGATCACAGATGGGTTTCAGTTAAACAAGCCTGGTAGTGAAAGATGCACTCCAGGCACAACTAATATCACTAGTAATATTACAACAGGAAAACGAATTGCGGTTTCCTAATCCAATTCCCTTCAGAAATACTAGGTGAATAATAACCACTTTAATGAGGTAATAAATTATACAGTTATACAGATTATTTTACAATCTGATCGGGATATTATTTAGTACGTTTGAGCCAGGTCATTCCATCTTTGCTGGAATTTCCCAAACCCTCGAACAGCTGAATATAATTTCAATATTAACATTGCGTTGTTTCAACTTAAGGTAACCACAGGAATTGAATTAGTAAATAAACTTATAGGGAATTTTCTGAGGTTATTACACCCAATACAACCGCTAATAGAAACAAACGCTGAATTCCATTTGCATATCTGTTTTAGGGTTTCACGTAAAGATGTTGAAGCTACAAAAATCATACAAGATTTACCAACAGATTGAAACAGCGGTTATACAGTGATGAGATGAAGATATTTCAAATTCAAAATGTAAACTCCTTTAATTTTCAGAGTGTGTGGATGTTGGGGTGCTTAAAGCATGTTAAAACATTTTACATTTATTTATTTTATTATAAAATGTACTGGAACCCCCCGCTTTACAATTTACAAAATTTTACATTGGGCTTTAAAGTAAAATTTCACCAATCAACAGAAGATAGATTTGGTTAGTTGGCATTTTTTTAAAGATCGTTTATAATACAGAAAATGGGCAATGCTTAAGGACTGCTAAATAGATACATCAATATAATTATCTGCTTTTGAATAAACTGACGTTTGCAGAATACATATTGGGGCATGAATTAGAATTTGGTAGAAGAATGTTGGATATGCATCGACGCTTGAATACAATGCAATTCCAAGTTACTAAGTCTCTTTTTGAAAAACTGTTTCTAACAATGTGTTTCTGAATTCCTTACATCAGCGATTCTCAACCTGTGGGCTGCGCCCCCCTATGGGGCGTGATAACACTAAATAGAGAGCACGAGCATATCGACAAAAAAAACAAGAAAAAATATTATTAATAAATTATTTAATTTACTGATAGAATAGCAATAAAATACATTCTGACATAATAACAAATGAAATACACGTTTACACTGATATAATACACTTATAAATAGGTTTGTATCAGTACTGCACAATGTATTTAATAATTCACCTATCAGTACTAAATTAAAAAAAAGTTTAATAATTATTAGTGACTCCGTTGGGCCTGTTTGCAGAGCAAAGTTTTTCGAAAGAAGGTTTAATATTAGAAATTGACACTCTGGGTTCTTTTTCTATATTTAGCTGAGATCTATGTTTTGTCTTCAAAGCAGCCACCGCAGAAAATTCGGTTTCGCAAAGGTAGGATGTTGAAAATGATAATACTATACGAAATGCTCTTGTCTTCAGTGCAGAAAACTACCCGCCCTGCCAGAAATGCAAAGAGTAATTTATTACTAAATTGTCTTTTGATTTCGCCACTGAAGTATATGAAGATTTCTTCTTGGGCAGTTGAGATACCTTCGGGAGTATTTTGAAATGGGACCCTAACCCACTCGTAATTTGCTGCGAAGTTGTAATCGACAAGAAAATACGTTAAAATTCTTTGCCAGCATGGCTAAATGATTTTCAATGGTTACAAAAACAACTTTCACATGCTGTTCTTCAGCCTTGTAAGTTTTAATACAGTCATCCACAATTGCAAACATTTCTACGTTTTTTTGCTTTAAATTTCTGCTTCACAATTCCAATTTTCTACAAAAAGCATTAACTTTATCACTCGTACATATGTGTGTTTGCTCCTTGGAGTTGGAGATTCAAGGTATTTAATTTCTCGAAAATGTCGACCAAGTAGCTCAATTTCATCACAAATAAATAATCTCGAAACTTCTTAGCTTCCGGTGGGTTTCCTCTTCTAGAAAAATGGCGATTTCATATCTTAATTCTTAAACACATTGTAAAAATTTCCCACATGATAGTCATCTTGCCTTGCAATAAAGTAGTAACGTTGACTGTACTGCACCCACGTCTTTACAAAGTGCAGAGAAGATTCCTGATTTTAGGGGTCTCATTTTTATATAATTTACTACGGTTACAACCGTCGTTAGCACAATATTCAGACCGGGACTCATTTCTTTGGAAGCCAGAGCTCCTCTGTGTATCACGCAATGTGTCCAGACACACTGTGGAGATTTTTGTTTAACAAGTGCTTGTATACTTTGGAATCTTCTCGACATTGTACGAGCACCATCGGTTCATATTCCGACGCAATTTTTCCACTATATGTTCGCCTGGTTTACAAAATCATTTAAGATAGCAAATAATGCAAGTGCTGTTGCTTTGAGTTCTATTGGTTTGCAGAAAAGTAGTTCTTCTACTGCTGACATACCATCACAAAATCGCACATAGGTAATTAAATGAGCATTTTTATTACTATCTGTTGCCTCATCAAGTTGAATTGAAAACAATTTGTCACACAACTTCCCGAAAAGCTGATGATGTACAGCTTCAGCTATATCACCAATTCGACGGGTAACAGTATTTGATAGAGGTATGTACTGCAATCGTTTGGCAAAATTATATCGAAACATACTACAATCTCAATTGCAGCTGGCAGAATAAGCTTTTCACCAATGGTGTAAGGCTTTTCACATCTAGCTATTTTATATGAAACTTTGTAAGAGGCAAGTAAAGCTTCTTCATTCACAGATAAAGTATTTTTAAAAAATTATTTTTGCTTGTCGTATGCTATTAATTTTAATTCGAAGAATTGTCGGGATTTGCTAAGGTACTACCTATGAAGCGTTTCCAAATGTCGTTTAAGTTTATCGGATTTCATGCTGTCTGCTGCCAAATCTTTGAGGTAATGACATCCAGGGGCCTTTCTTCTTCATTTATTTCAGTGCTGGTAAACCCAAAAATTAAGTATTCTTGAGATTATTTTCTTGATTTTATCGTCATAACCACGCTCGTCTATGCACTTGTTAATGCTTCACTATCGTCTAATGCTCCCTTACTCCCACTTAAATATTAATCCATGATTCTGTATAAATCTACTGCTACTGGACTACCGCGAATTGTAGTTAACACGCAAATTACAACATAGATATTCACGATAGAAGGATCGACTCGCCTGAGACTGGCTGGAATTGAACGAGGTGCAGCATTTATACACGCTTGCGTCGCGTTCACGCAGACGTTCCAGACTGTTCGAGAAAAATCGGAACTTCTCGCGAAGCCGTGAGAATGTCTGATATGGTGGACGTAAAACAGAGGGAAGTAGAGAGACGTCGATTTTGGTTTTATCAGTGCAGCGGATGGGTGTTGCCAACTATCAATAAATTTACCTATTCGTGTTAATTTTTAGGGCTTGTAATTATGAATTAAGGTCGTATTGTAGCTTTAGCGTCAAAATACAATTAAATAGAAACCAATGTTACAATTACAGCACGATTTGAGTAAAAATTATTGTATGAGAGGGGGGGAGGGGCGTTAAGAATTGTGATTGAAAATTGGGTCACACATACTAAAAGGTTGAGATACGCTGCTTTACATACAACATTTCCTACACTGATCTACGTTGAGCACATAGTGCTACAAACGTTACCACAATTTCCTTAGAATTTGCTAAAGAATAAAACTTGCTCTGTGGAAATATTTAAGAAAATAGTATTTAAGAAGAACACAAAATGTGATTCCATTTTAGAACTAGTACACATTTAGAAAATGGGAAAGAACGTATTTCACTTTATATAGACAAGTATTCTTCGAATTTGAGCTTAAACTGTAGGTCACCTATGTTTCCACTTTAGCGCTAAGGAGAAACACGTGGCAAACAAGATGTTCGTGTTTAGTAGTGGGACGAAAAAACGTAGTTGACGATAAACAAACAGTTAAATAGTTTTAACACTTATACAACATCGTTACAAGAAATCGATGTTAAACTATAGTTTCCGCGTGTTTCTACCTTAGCGATGTGACGAAACACGTGCCATTTGGACGAAGACGCTGTTAACATACATATGTATTCTGCATATCAGAACGTTTTTCTGGAGAGGAATTTCCTCTTTTCTCTGGGGCGATCGGGTAAATCTTTTCAGAAAAGTTATAGAGATTTAGCCGTACCTAGAAATACCACCTATAAAATTATTTACATGAGTAACGTTAAACTCAAAACGACAATCCCAAAGGGAGTGTTTCATGTGGTGTAAAGCGAAGAAGGACGTTGATGCTTTCGTCATTATCGAAGTAACTCTTACCACAAATACGTTTACCATCTTATTCTTTTTAATTTCACCCATAACTGGAATACCAGCACTTACACACTCAACAGATGGCGTTACTATTGACCCCAATTACAAATGATTGATTATGACCAAAATTTTCTCATGTCGACGTGTTTTTTTTTTATAAAAAGTAATTTGAATCTCATTTGAATTGCTCGTCCAAATACAGGAAATAAGAAGGTAACTAAACATTTATTTTTAATGAATGAAACAAAGTATTAATTTTTTAACATAATGTTGAATCTCAAAATACAAAAATAACAAATAATTTGCAATTAATTAATTAAATTACAAAAGTATTTCTAATTTCTGTTTTCTAGTTAATCCTTCGACTCCCTGTAACCAAAAATAATGAATTTTAGTTGACAGCAACGTTTCTTCGTACGATATTGCAAGGGCTGCAAACCTCTTCCTGTAAATAATATTGCTCGCAGACAGTCCTGCAGCATTTTATGCATTGTGTTGAATGTTTTTGATCATTAGATCATGGACAATATGCACATCTTTGTCGTTTTGCCTGAGGTGGAGCAACATACGAGTATTTCTCATTTGGGATTGGAATTTTGAAAACTTCCAATATCAAAGTTTTTATATCTTTGGGTATCCTGTGGTTTTGGAAACCCCTCTAAAGACACCTCATCATCTACGAGATATTATGTTATGTTGTATTGTATTGTATAAATCTATAGCTTTTATATTGATTTTAAAGTAAATCCTACTGTTGTACTATGATTGCATACATTGCTTCTGCAATGCTTCAAACACATAATTAAATCATATTTTTCAAAAGTATTTCCCGAAGTTCCTAATCTTCAATAATTAAAAAAAAACAACATGATGGGATCATCATGACCCCAAACACAGATATTTTAGAAACACAGCTTGCTGCCTACTAGCCTTTTTGACACTAACTAAAATAACCGTTAGTCATGCGGCTACTGAGACACACACCGTTGTGTTGCCAGATTTTATGTAATTTCTGAACAATTTAACAAGCTTGGGGTCTGAAGTGATCCCAGTATACCAGTTAAGGGTTCAGACACAATTCAATCATTCTACTAACTATCGTCGAACCAACGTACGTAGATCTAAATCCAGCTTCTGTACCATCATTATGGTTGTCGTTCTTGGGGTCTGCAACCCAACATAACTATTTCAAAGACGGCACTTTATTGCATTGGAAATCAACTGTCAGAGCCTTTTAGACTTAAAACTTATCCTAAACCAATGGAATAGCTGAAAGAGGCCTACACCTCAGTCGTTCCGTCCACTGTTCTTCCCACAGGATATGTGAAGGAATGATAGTGTCCGTAGCGCATAAGTTCAACTATTTAGCAAGTCCTAATAAATATTGTAGTTAAATGTAACTACTGGAATATTATCAAACATCTAATGGGAATTAGAATACAGGCGGAATGCCGCTTTAAACTACTGTGATTGTTTTTGCAGTATTACTTATCCGTATTTTTAAAATCAAATTTACTACTACTTTCCAGTAGAACCTCTTCGATGACTAACAAGTTCATTACCAAGGACGAGAATGCTTCTAGGTATACAGACAAACTGATTTAGTCGTCAATGAGGACCAACATAGACGACAGAACTGTCTGGTCAGCTCATTTCTCAGATTTAATTCCAATAAAGAATCTATACCAGAAAAATACGAATTAGTCATCAAGAACAAAGCCGATCAAACAAATATTAAAAGGATTTAAAAATAAGTGTTATGTTTTATAATGTTGAAGGTTTGTGAAGTAATTTGTATATCATAATTTTGAATAACTATTGTTTATGAAGCAAAACTTCTGCTATTTTAAAGGGACCTATTAGATGTAGACAGTAAACGTCTAAAACATTTAAAAGCAGGGCGTTAAAATACCAATTTTCCTCAAATTATAAGTGCTGCAGGACTTTCAACACCAATGGACTTGTGTATGTGGTAGTTATGATTTTTCGAGCTTTTCACATGATTATATATGTAACCGGGATGATAAAATATTAAATAACACAATATAAAGCAACAATTTCCTGATGTATGAATGTTTTTCCATAAACTGTCATTTAAACATATAATTATTTTTTCTATACTTTACCACGCCCACGTTTTGGTTTGGTTTGCTTTTCCCACTGACTCGACCCTGGCAAATATGGGTATTTCCTATTTACGAGAATTTATTAAATATTTCTTTAAAAATAGAATAATTCTGTCAATTTTCCTGCCTACTGATATTTAAAAAGAGTCTCCACGTATTTTTGCAGGTAGTCATAAACAGTCATTTCATCATCGAAGTACATAATATTACATAAGCATATTTTGGGGTTGTGATTTAAAAATGGCAAAGTTGTTAGCGTACTTTTTAGGTAAGTAGAATTTTTAGAATTTTCTATTTTATATGTATTATTATATATTTCCTATATTATATATATGTTTACAGTAATTGCTTTAACATCTCATACTATCAAGGTGTACTGCAAACAAATAGATTTCGATAGTTTTATTTTTCCATCGGATGATTACGATGATATCCAGCCACTACCACCACCAACACCAAGAAGTACAACCACAACAACGACTGCTTCACCTTTGTTTAGAAGATGTATTTCATCGTGCTTAATTACCCGACAATATAGTCCTGTATGTGGAACTAACAGAGAGACGTACATTAATATAAACAGCTTACGGTGTGCACAACGATGTGGATTGAGTAAGTTTCTAGATCCAATAGGTTATTCAATATTTTTCAGTAAAATCGTAAGCCGAAAGAAATATTAAATATATAGTGAAACCAAATCCAGTACAACATGAATCTCCGCTCTTCTTATGTAAACATAAAAAAAAATGGAAAATATATTCGGCAAACATTTAATATTTCTTAAATCGAATACATCCGCTATTTTTTCTAAACCATGGTTTATACCATGTGTGTCAAAGTTTCCCTGTTACTATACATATGTTTCTTTTTATTTAGAGGTGGATGTTTTATATTATGCTTCCTGTGGCCCACCGCTCGGGTGACTACAAAAAACTACCAGCAGGACTAAATTATATTTCTTATTCGTTTATGCTGGTTTTACTGTATTTATGTTAAATAGTTTCCTATGATGTATTTAATTATTTAAAATATCTAAAAAAACCGAAATAAATGAAAACAATTTGTATATAACAAATATTAAACTAGTAAAAGTAGCAGTAATTGTGTTTTAGAAAAATATTTTTCGAACGCATTTTTAAATCCTGCTATTGAGAGTGATCAACTGGGACAAGTTTCTCCTAGTAAAACCAACTCATGAGTTGTATTACTCTACGTAAATAATGCAAATAAAAGAGTTTCCTTTCAAACTTCGTTTGGAGACGCTACGGAAAACATATCCATTAGGCTTCCAATATATTACGAACATCCACAGTTTATTCAGGTTGCCTTGTAAATATACTCTAGTTATATAAAAGATTTAGATATGTGTGCAGAAATACTCCATAGAACGGTAAATGTTGAAAAAGTGGTTTCAAAATATACGCTAAAGTAGTGTTTCTTAACCTTTTTGGTGATTGGCACCCCCTTTAATCTGAAGATACGTTTTCGAACTCCTTTGAAAAAACTGTTCCGATTTTTTTATTTAGGAAATATCATTCACTGCAAGATAATACATTTATTGAAAAATACATACCTACATACATTGCCGTGTACATACAAAACAATATCTCAATTTGTAATGGGATGGTTGTAGCTGTTCATTCGGAGGGCACGTCAAAACTTCGGTCCCGGGTACCACTTCGGTGGTAATCGTTAGGTCAAGGTAGAGACGCTAGCGCGACCTGAAAAATCTGAAACTAAGCTTTACGAGGGTTGCCTTTTATATTTCGGGATTGGGCAACCCTAGTGTTGCCATCTGGCAACTGACGTCTCTAACGTAAAGTTTAACATTTTTGATGGTATACGTACTCAGAACGTTTTGATGTACGAGCGCTATTTGTGTTGTTTACAGGAACTTGAAAAATTTATATCGGCCAAAAAATTGAATTAATTCGTGAACATTTTCGTGCGTTTATTTTTTACAACTTTCGACGTGAATTCAACAACAGTGCATCGGTGAACTTAATTCGATTTTTGGCGATGAAGCACGATCAAACACCAGTATTTATCGATGGTTTACCGAATTCAATCGTGGCCCTAGTTCACTCAACGACGAATTTCGTGAAGCTCGTCAAAAATCGGTTGTTGTTCTGAAAAACATTCATACGGTGCGCGAACTGATACTGCTAGTTCGTCGAGTAACTCATCGTGAGATTGAGCTATCCTTGGACAATAGTAGAACCAGCATACATTCAATATTGCATGAACATTTGACCGTAAAAATGATTTGTTCGCGTTGGATCCCACATAATTTGACAATCGCTTAAAAACAAGCTCGTGTCAACTGGTCGCAAGAAATGCTCAAAAAATTCGATCGCGGTGCTTCAAAACATATGTATGACATCACGACAGATGGCGAATCGTGGATCTACGCGTATGAGCCTGAAAGTAAACAGTAGTCGACTGTATGGGTCTTCCAAGGCGAGCCAAACCCAACAAAAGTCGTTCGTGCTCGCAGCACTTCGAAGTAAATGGTCGCCTATTTTTTCGGAAAAACTGGAACTGGAACTGGAAAAGTCTCAACCGTGCCATTGGTGCAACGTAGAACGGTCTATTCTGAATGGTACACAACCATTTTTTTGCCACAGATCTTCGGAGAACTAAGGAAAACCAACCGCCGAAGACGGATCATTCTCCACCACGACAATGCGAGCACTCACACAACGGCTGGAACAAGTGACTCAATGAGCATTCAAAACGTCGATTTGATGAGTCATCCGCCGTATAGTCCTGATTTGGCACCCAATTACTTCTTTTCATTCCCGAGCATCAAAAATAAGTTGCGAGGTTCGACACCTGAAGAAGCGGTTGATGCGTTCAAAATGCATGTTTTGGAGATACCTCAATCGAAGTGGAAAAAGTGCTTCGAAAATTGGTTCGCACGCATGTAAAAGTGTATTGATCTTCATGGTGAATATTTTGAAAACAATAAAACCATTTTTGATGATAAATATTTGTTTCTGTTCTCTAATCCCAAAATATAAAAGGCAATCCTCGTACTACGCCCATACGAATTATGTTACAATCTTCTCATTTTCAAGAACAATTGAATCAAGTAAGGGAAAGTTTGCAAAATTCTCATTTTCAACTCGACGCGCGTGTCCATTTTTAGTTTCAATAAATAAAGATAATTTTTCACTAGCTGTTATTATGTTCTTACCAAATCCTTAGATTGGTGTGTTTAATTCTATCAGGTGACTGAATATATCTGATAAGTAGGCTATTCGAAGTATTGCATCTTTTTTAGAAGGCTTTAACTAAATCACAGTTTTGGTTAGTAACTAACTGTTTTTTCCCGAAATTTCCTCACGAAATTCAAAAATCTTGCTTAGCGTGCGGTCCTTGAAGAGCCACCGTATTTCGGTTTAATAAAGAATTATCCTATGAACTAGTTTCTCCATTGTATAAGATTTGAGTCATTTCATAAATTTTTAATTTAATTTTATATTAAAAATTATTATGTCGATATGCTATAATTATACGAGGTGTATAAATTAAGTAATGAGACTGATTTTTTCAATTTTTTTATTCGAATAAAATTTCAATTCAACATTGTCTCCTTCAAAGCAACTGTCTTAGGAAGCCATACAGCCCTGGAGACGGTTCTTCCACTCCTCATAACAGTGCTGCAACTCGGATACTGGAATAGCCTTCAGCTGGCCGATTACAGCCGTTTGAATGGTTTCCAGTGTCTCAAAATGAAGTCCCTTGAGGTGATTTTTCAGTCTCGAGAAGAGGAAGAATTTACAAGGAGTGAAGTCGGACGAATAAGGAGGCTGAGGAGCCACAGGAATGTTCCATATGGCCGAAAGATTGTTTATTGAAATTGCTGTGTACAAGTAGCATTGTCGTGATGCTACACCCATTTGTTCTTGATGTTTGGTTCCACACGCATGACCCTTTTGCGAAGTCTATTAAGAACCTCTCTGTAAAAGTGTTGATTAATCATTTGGGCTTGAGCAAATCAGCATGCATTTGATCTTCGACTTGCTCATTCTTGTTTTTTTGGCCTTGAAGAGGTTGAAGTGTGCCACTCCATGCTCTGGCGCTTGGTTTCCCGAGTCATATTCAAGCACCCAAGACTTGTCACCAGTAATGACACGTTCCATACAATGGGGATCATTTTCAATTAATTACAAAAAATCAAGGCACCTTTCCCTGCTGATGCCCTTTTGGTCCGGCGAAAGGTTTTTCGGAACCATTTTTGCGCAGATGTTTCTCATCCCCAATTCATTGGTCAAAATCTGATGCACGATGGTGTGAGCCAAATTCAACTCTTCCCCCATCATTCTGACTGTCAACCGACGATCTGAACGCACAAGATACCGGACACTGTCGACATTTTCATTGTCTCTGGAAAATGAAGGCCCTCTTCTGCGAGGTTCACCTTCAATCGACGGTCTTCCTTCTGAAAAAGGCTTAAACCACCGAAAAACTTGAGCCTTTGGCAAAACACTGTCTTCGTAGGCCTGTCGAAGTTTTGCAAAAGTTTCCGTTGCACTGCGCCCAAGTCTGAAGCAAAACCTGATAGCACACCGTTGCTCGAAATTGATGTTACTCATTTTCAGAACGCACTAGAAAAAACTGTTTCGCGAAAAAAATCGCTATGGATAACCGAATGACTCTAGCGAGTTCAAACTCGTACTGAGGGCGTATCACTTGTTCACCTGCCGCCCCTTCCCCTCCCGCGTCCCCAATGTTTGCCAGATTGAAGGCTACGCCACCAGTCTCATTACAAACGTCGTATATAACATAAAACAGCTTTACATTTTATATCACACATTTTTATGTTCATTCATTCATACTACCACCCCCCCTCGCCCTCGCAATCGGTTGCGTATTACTTCAGGGGAGTGCGGGCGTCCCTTGCATACTTGCCATTAATGCAACATGCATCTTAAACTTAACTAAGTGAAATACGGTCGCCTCCGCAGGGGTTCAAACACGTGGCCGATCGGACCGCATTTCACTGTGACCTCGAGTGAAAACACTGCTCCACCGAGGTCCCTTATATTACATACAAAAGGTAGAAACTTCTCTCTTTATATTTAATAAATTCGGTATATCGTTCTAGTGCATTATATTAAATCTTCTTTTTTTAATTATCAGTTTTATTAGCAATAAGAATTTACAGTTCTATGAGCTAATGTGCTAACTTAAGTTTGAAGACAACAGCTGTTTTCTTGGCTGAACATCTTATCGTTCCCGTACCTTTATCGAATGTTCTGCCAATATTGGATTAGTAACATATCTGTAAAAGCATTGAAAAAAGTTTGGTTAAATGTTTGCTAGCCAACATCCGTGCACGACGCTAAAATATATATATTAAATTGTATATAGCATCAAATATTGGACATATTATGAGCCCTCGTTGCTCACAAAATAAATAATGTACTTGTAAACTTTTAAATAAGTTATTTATTGAAATTGTATAATTACATCCAAGCGAGTACAAGTTAATACGAGGTTGGTGGGTGGCAAGACTGCCGTTCCTGAATTAGGGAAACATATTTATATGTGTTCAACAGGAAAACAATGCTAATAATATATTATTGTTAGTGGTTAATCCAAGCATCATGTTTCTAGAAATTATTAAGTGATTAAGGCAACCGCAATAATGACAATTCATTGGGTGCGTTCTTATCTATACAAAATTCTGGAGAAGCACAAAAATAAGCGTGGTTAAAGAACCGCATAAAATAATACATAAATCATAATTCATATAAACAAGGTTAGATAGTCAATGAATAACAGTATTGGGTCATAACACCTCCCTCACCAAGTTCTGAGATAGATTTTCTTAGTGATAATCGTTATCAGATCAAGGTAAAATGGTGACGACTGGTTCAAAAGAGGAATCATTTTTAAAATGTACTCGTGGGGTAGGTACTGGTAAAGAATCAGCAGGAGTACCGTTATTTGAATTCTTACAACAAAGTTTGGTAATGATTCGTCTTCTGTTACAACATAATATTACAATAATAAGTAAACATAATAACACAAAAATTATGCTCGAGAGGATATTTCCTGTAGGTTCTCCAATAAAAGGTTGAGTATTTAGTTTGTTAATTTTGTCATGTAGATGTGACACTTGTACCATATTAATGCGAAATTTGGACAAATCTAAGTGTTTTAAAGAGAGTGGGACAGCTTTATGTAAAGATGTAATCTCATCACGTTGAAAGATTGTTGGAAAGCTTAACGATGTGTTTTTAATCGATGATCCATGTTGAGAACCATATAATATCTGGTCTTTACAATGGGCGGTACAATGAGGTGGTAAAGTTAAAACTACATTCCCATTGATTACTTCCTGTTTGGAGTCCTGACAATTTATTTCTAAGGTAATAGGTTCAGTTGTTATTATTAACCACTTGTTATTACTAATATATTGAATATTATAGTCACTAAAGTCCATGAGTACGAAAGTACACACTTCCTTTTGTTTTAAGTCGAACATTTTATGCACTTCACATGGAGATGTCTTGTGATAGGTCCGTGGATACATATGTTCACAAATATTAAGAATATTATTATCAGATTTACATTCATCGCGTAATATGATATATTGTCGATGTTCTCTAGATATAGCCAAACGTTGAGCAACTAATGTAGGTATTTTATAATATCCTGAATGGTCATCAAACGTAGGTATAGGGTACAATTTATAGACTTCGAAGGTTTGCTGAGTTACTATAGGTACTTGTAATTCAAAAATGACTTTCTCTGATGTCAAATATGGAGTTATTCGTATTTCGGATATTATAGCAGATAAGTGTTCCTCTATGGGAGAGAAATTTCCATTACTTAAAGTTACAGGTATATTTTTTAATTGATCTAGGAGATCAGGTGCTGTTATAATAGAAGGGTGGAAAATATTAACTTGGGCAAAAGTTAAAGCAGAGATAATGGAGTCAAGCTCGGATTCAATTAAATAATAAATTTCACATAACTGAGTGAAGAATTCCATTAATTCAATTTTAACACGGATAGCATGAATTTCTTCATTGGCACTTATTATATTGAGTTGAATGGCATTTATAAATGAATCGATCTGTTCAAAGGTCCGATTAATTGAGTCGAAAGTTTGTTTATAGACTACAGTTTGTTGTTGAAGTAATTTTCTATCGGTTATACTACGTTCTTCTAGTTGACGTATTGCATGGTAAATTCTTTTACCGTCTTCAGAATCTAGATTACCAGTAACGAATTTGATAGCTGAGCCAAGAACATCGATCAGTGCTCTTTTGTTTCTAGAGTGCAAATGCTCGGTAGAAGACATTGGAATAATAGATATCAAGCGAAATTTCTGTTTTATACGTTGATCTTGTACATTTAGTAAATTTAATTCGAAAACTGTGCCGTCAAAATACGAAAGGTGTGGCAGTTGTTTTGTAATGTTTTGTTTTATATGTATTGGATCTGTGTAATACTTCATTTTAGAGAAACGGTTTTCGGCTTGGTTAAAGGTATCTAACAGATAGGTTAAATTCTTATAGGTTATTATTGAAAAGTGTGTGTGGGTTAATTTAAGGTCGGTTAATCTCTCATATAATATTGACTGGTCTCGGTTGAGTTGGCGTATATATGAGTGCGTCATAACCATCTCAGTTGCTACCAAGTTCAGAAGAAGCATCAAGAGCCTCATTGTGATTGTTCTGAAACAATTTTAATCTATCAAAATTTATTAGTACGGGTTTAGCATCTGGTATTTCTATTAGAGCTGAATTTTGATGGGGAATTTTCAATATTCTGAATGGGCCTCTATATCTAGGTTGCAATTTGTTAATTCTTCTATCGTCTTTTATATATACTAGGTCATTTCTGCTGAATGCATGATAGGGGACCTTATTTAATTTGGAATCAAAATAAGCTTTAGTTTTTATTTTGCAGGTTTCTATGTTTTCTAGGGCTGTTGTATGATTATGATTACTTAGTGGGAGATTTGTTTTCATAAAATTCTCAAAGGTGGTTTCTTTAGATTGATGATGCAATATTTCATCATTGGAATAGGGAAATATTAATTTTTCTGGTGTAAACTTAGTTGATTGGCTTCTACTAAGATTATAGGATTTCAGGGAATAGAATAATCCTTTAATAGGTGAACTATTTGGATTCTCTAGTTTATAAACACGTAATGAGTCAACTAAAGTGGCGTGGAATCTTTCCAGGGTTGAATTTGATTGAGGGTGATTAACTGAACTATGGGTTAGTTTAATGTTTAAGTCTTTACACAAATCATTAAATTTTTGGTTGGTAAACTCGCTTCCTAGATCACTATGTATTCTTTTAGGGATCGGATAATGTTGCAAGTAAAGAAGAAATTTATTGATTACGGAATCAGCTGTTTTATTTGTTAGAGGATAAGCTTGGGCAAATTTTGAAAAATTGTCAATAATCGTTAGCAATATCCATTGTTTATTTAATTCTACTAAATCTATATCAATACGTTCGAATGGTTTAGTAGGGGTTTCAGTTTTAACTAAAGGTAATTGATTTGGTTGTCTATTTATCTTTGCTTTATTGCATATCTCACAATTCTTAATAAACAGGGTAATAGTGTCTTTCATTTTGGGCCATATGTATCTCTGTCTAATACGGTTATAGGTTTCTTTTATACCTTTATGGCATCCTAGTTTTGATTGGTGATAACTTATGAGTATTTGTGGGATTTCTGATTCAGAAGGGGTAATTACTTTATTATAACAAAGTGTATATTTGGATTGATTATTTAACAAAACACTTAAAATTCTATTAAGTGGTAAATGCGGTATGTTCATGATAAGGTAGTCATCTTGTGGTAAAGTAGGTAAAACTTTAAATAAGATTCGGGTTAAGCATTCTAAATTTATATGTTCTACGGAAGTAGGCAATCGTATACAAAGATATTTGCGGTTTGGGTTATCTTTATCGTTTCCTATAATAAGGTGTTGAGTTAGTTTGATTTTATTTATAATTTGTTCTTTTAACAATTTTTCTAAAGGGTTCTCGCTATCTAATTGTTCCGAAACAAAAATGACAATGTTTTTGTGTTTTTTGTAAAATAGATTATCATTCGTTTCTTTAATCTGTTGATAATTAATGGGGTGTAATACTTCTATTTTATGCAAAGCTTCTTGCAAAGTTTGTAATCGTAAAAATGCATGAATCGGAATTCGGGATAGAGTATCAGCGTTTTGATTTGTTTTACCTGGTTTGTATCTTATTTGATAATTGTATTCTTCTAGTTTTAATCTCCATCGGAGTAACTTAGAACCGGGGTCCTTAACACTGAAGAGCCAGGTTAGGGGACGGTGGTCGGTGTTGATAGTGAAATTGACACCATGCAAATAGGGTCTAAATAATTTTACGGACCAAATTATGGCTAGAAGTTCCTTTTCTATTACGGAATATCGGACTTCCGTCTCGTTCAAAGTTCGTGATGCGTATGCAACGGGGTGTTCTTGTCCTTGAATTTCTTGTGATAAGACAGAACCTATTGCGTATTGACTAGCATCAGTGGATAAAATGAATGGTTTATCAAAGTCTGGGTAGACTAAGAGAGGTTCTTTGGTTAAGAGAGTTTTACACTTTTGAAAACATGTTACACAATTT